>JAVDOI010000219.1:82500-195853 GCA_032191485.1 Leptoclinus maculatus | reverse complement strand
AGATGCGTGTTTCACGTATTATTGGTGTTAAAGGGACGATTTACGACGTTATGGCTCATGTTACGGCCTTGAGATATTTTAAAATGGTGTGCTATTTTTAAACAGAAATGTAAAAATAAAACTGCAGTTTAAGGGAAGATGGAAATAAAATATAATTCTAAGGCGGGAAAAATGTAAAAGACCCTCTCCTGCATAAACCAAGAAATGCAGACTACCGTCCCATGAAGAAAGAAATACAGAAAACTCCCCTTTTTGACTCCCCCTCCTCCCCTATTAATATCCGTACAGTCCAGGTCTAACTGGGTAAAAGATCAAATGAACGATCATGTTCTACACGTCCCTGTATATTATTGTTGTGCGTTCAACAAGTCGTGAGTTACATTTAAAGGTGAATATACTAATATATTCGTTCAGGTTGGACATGGGGGGGGGGGGAGGAGGTCTCACTCTGCTTTCACACGGATGATTTGTTTCACAGGCGAGTCGATTAAAGAGGAGAAACGTTTGAGGCCCCCCCCCCCCAAAACAAACTTGCCTGTGGCCCTACCTTTGTTGTTTGGTTATTCACACGGCTGGTTGGCCATTTCTTTTTTTTTTCAGGGGAGGAAATTCAAGTGAAGCACTCCCAAGTACTCGTGGAGCACTGAAGGCAATTTCCCCCTCAGTCAAGTGGCTGAAACGCTCTCCAGCTGAACAACTTCCTGCCCCCCCCCCCCCCACAGCTCCATCATCGCCCTGTTTAGCATCCGTCACAACCTCTCCGCCTCCGACCACACCTCTAATCTGGGATATAATCCGAACAAAATGAGAACACACGGAGCCCCAGAGTTCTTCGACCGTGTTGTGTTTTCTGCTTTAAAACAAGACGGCAACATTTACAGATTTACAGATTTCTTTTCACTGATGATGAGTCAGAGTTGATTGCAGAGTTGGAGCGACTGTTCAAAACTATAACGAGTTAAATTACCTCTGATGAGTGTGCACTTCCAGATGCATCACCAAAGTGTTGATACAATTAAGAGATCATCTTATGTAATAGGGAAGTACATCAAGTTTGGCACTTTATTTTGTGAGACTTTGTACTTTTGTTCAACTACGAGAGGATTTCAACCCAGTCCCCTAAAAACAACGTTTGTTTTTGACGAATCACAAAAGTTTCTAATGAGTCCACGGAAGTCTGCAGAGGGGATTGGGGTCAAAGGTTAATTTAAAGGTTATGAGGTGCAGAACACAGTTTTTCTTGTAAAAATAAATGTGATGTAATCAGACTCGGACGTCCTGTCAGCGTGTCAGATCCCCACGGTGGTGTTTAGCACCGCATGGGCCCCGTTGCGGCCTCCCCCCCCCCCCCCCCCCCCCCCACACACACAGGGGACCAGGAGGTCCTTAACCCATTATGTTCACCTCCACAGCGGCGTTACGGAACAACAATCGCATACAAGCTGGAGGCGGAGCCACAGGAGGCTACAGCTGCTGAGAAAAGAGCCGGCGTAGCCCGGGGGCGCCGATCAGCACCGCTCCCATGCCGTTCCCATGCCGTGCCTTGCTCAAGGGCCACACGGTAAGAAGTGAGGCGATAAGGTCAAGACCGTAATGGGGCCCCCTGGATTTACACGTCACATTCAAGTGAAAATGGGAAATTGGGCTTAATTACAGGATAAGTGGTTTTGTTTAAAAGAAATATAGAAATAAATGTATGAATGTTACTGCTATCATTTCCACACATATAAGTGAAAGTGTCTTTTTTATTTTAATGTAGATGCTTACTGCACACTGTTCAGCTTCTGTGACCATTTCCTTTCGGTTACGCTCAAAGAAAGACCAAAAAAGTGACTGAAGTATCTGAAATCAGAAATAACAAAGAAATATGACAAACTGGAGCTGAGGCTTGAATTTCAAAATAAAAGTGGATGCAGCCACTGATCAATATCGCTGCAGATCATTTTCACAACCAATTATCCCCAAAATGTAAAGTTACACATACAAAAACATCCACAAAATCAGGTGAGATTGACTTAATAGACGTTACTCATACGAACTATACTAATGTATTTGAGTTTGATCTTATTCTAGAAGCTCTCATGAATGATAATCTAGGTCAAAGCAGAAAGAGGATTTGTTCTGCAGCCTTTAATTAGACGTTATTATGCAAGTCATTATACCAGCTCACTACAGAATAGATCTTAAGCAACAGAAATTAAAACAATTAACATTTCATCTGTATAATTATAGTGGTTTGTGATACACACACACACACACACACACACACACACACACACACACACACACACACACACACACACACACACACACACACAGCTCTATTTCTATATTTCCAGGGCCTCCAACATATTGCAGGTATGATGCCAAACAAGCTCATCTCCGGAAGACGTATTAGACAATAGAATAATTACCATAATCATGGATATTTTTCTCTGCATTTTAATTAGCCCTATGAAGCTCAATTAAGCTCTTCAGTAAGAGCGCCTATTCAGTAAACAGCTGTCCACCTGTCTTCTCCTTCCTGGGAAAAGGCTGCGGCGCCTGTTCACGCAGAGGTACCATCACCAAACTGAGTGTGTGTGTGTGTGTGTGGGGGGGGGGTCGGACGAGGCCCCTGCAGCCTGCAAGGGGCCCTCTGTATGAGGAGTGATTAATGCCACAGAGAGGCCGGCGAAGAGGAAGGACATCATTAAGGTATGCTAATAGATGGCTTGAGTTAAGATATTAACAGAATGAAATAATGATGAGCGAAGATGAAAAGCTGCAGGTTTTAAAAGCAATGAGAAGTGTTTGATACTTCTTCCTCCTGTTCCTCCTCAGTGGCATCAATCACCTGTCATACACGGGGCCCCGAGGAGCCCAGAATCTAACCGGGACACCTTTCGCCCGTTTGATCCCTGACAGTGAAACTGTGTAAATGAGGCGGTGAGAGAAAATCCCCACCTGCGATCGGAGGCTTTAACCTCTTCCAAGGGGATCGCTGCACAGTCATTAAGAAAGGAATAATGACCGGCCTCCATCGTAACAAGCAGAGGCTTGATTGCACTCTCCTCTCTGCCACATTTTAGAAAACCACTCACATTATGAAACCCTGAACAGGGACAGACTTCCAGAGGACAAAGAAAAACAACATGAATCGATCATTTCTTTCTTTCTTTCTGTCAGTATTGTGATTCATGTCGATCACTGACTTCTCTTTATTTATCGACCTCTTGTCATAATGAGACAAATGAGACAAAATGCACAACAATTTATTTTGTCACAAAATGTATTCCAATATTGTTCCAATTCCCATGAAATTGTTTCAAACTGTGAATGCAGCTTTCAGCCAATCAGTTTAGGCAAAATAAATGTAAAAATCTATTGATCCAACATACAACTAATAAAAAGGGTACATGACTGAACCGACTAATGTCTCTAATCACAGTATAATAAAACAAATTAAATCCCAACCCTAAAGTATTAGGAGATAAAAACATCTGCATTGTTTTGCATGAAAATCCCGTTTTTAAAATGAAGAAAAAAACAATTTTAAAACGTTTTATTTCATATTAAGAGTGTTGAATGGAGGCTTGTGGCTCTGAAGGAGTCTGTTTGTCTTTGGTTTTTTTACCGGCTGCTGACATTAGATTCTATCTAATAGATTTTAGGAGAAACAATTAGACGGCATCTTTCATCAAATAGACACATCGTGTCACACATGCACTCTTTCTCTCACAGGCCTGCAGCTCAGAGTGACACGACCCGAGGTCGCCCTCGAGCGGCCTCAGCTGCCAACAACCTGCACACTGTGTGGGGACGTGTGTGTTCATTTAGTATAAAATGAGAATTTTTGAGTTGTTTTTTTTACAACAGAATCAGTGTAATACTCAAGTGCTGGGATGTAAAAACCTCAGAGTGTGTGTGTGTGTGTGTGTGTGTGTGTCTAACTGAGCTTCTCGGTCTCTGCGGTGTGCACTGCGGTCAACTGTTCCTCGTGACCCTCCTCGTCTCCCGGCACCTGAGACACACACACACACACACACAGACACACACACACACACACACACACACACACACACACACACACACACACACACACACACACACACACACACACACACAGAGAGACAGAGCGTGAGATAATTGAGTTTCTACACTTCCGTGACCTCATCCTCCATTTTTTCCAGACTAAACGTGGTCTAATTGTGGCGTTTCAAAGCTGCACTTCATTTCATCTCTAAATGTCATCGTTCCTGCAGGTCTCTGTGAGGCGCTGCATGAACGTACACCAGCGTTTTGTCTTTTGTTCCCACTTTCAGATAGTCAGTAAAAAGAACAGAATCACTTATTATTCGTGGTTTATGAAAGAAATGGAGAGAAATCAATTAGATATTTTTTTTAAACTGGTGTTAAAAAACGAGACAAAAAATTTCAATCGGTTGTGAAATATGTTTTTAGTAAATTGAATTAATCTTTTATGTCTAAAAATGAGGTTCATCCCACATTAACAGTGAACGAACCAGTCCATGCAATTATTTTAATTTAATTATTTTGTAACAAAATGCCTCTTTTTAGTAAAATAACCCAGATAAAAGTGGCACGAATCTAGTCTGCATGATATATATTATATATACTCGCGCGCACGTACAACTAAAGCATGACGATGCTGCACGTTGCATTGTGGGGGACATTTAAATGACATCATCCAGGAGGGACTCCACCTGGTCTGAGACACCCGTGTGGTGGTGAATGTGCGCCCCCTGGTGGTCAGACAGCACCACTGCCTCATCAGCAGCACCGCGGTCACGGATCATATGAATCAGTGCGACGGCGCCACCTGGTGGTCCTTCTCTCTCACGCGACACTCAATGACTGGAGAAGATGCTTCATCTTTACAGGTCCATCACTTCTTAATAATGTCTTAATACGTTCACGATGTGATTTGATACCGATCACAAAGAGTCCTGCTCCATTTAAACCCAAATGAATATGTATTTATCATTCATGTATTATTAGAATGTTTAATCTTCATACTTGTTCAGTTGTGGACAAATTTCACATATTTGCATCGTCAGCTGACTTCAAAGACTCTCTAGCTCACGTTGCCATTTAATAGGAATTCATTAATTGGTAAAGAACTAATTAAACACTGAGTATATGACACGCCTTTTTCCAGGAACTGATTAGAAAAATATACCAATAAGAAAGATTACAACCATTTATTTTCAGAATAATTTCCTACAATTCTAGGAAAGAGAGATGTCATTTGGTGCTAATTAAAGGGAGATTTTAATTCCATTTAAACCCAAATAAATATGAATGTATCATAGTATTCTCCATTGACAGACGAGATGAGTGAATATGAAGTGTACTGATTGAACACTGTCTCTTGGGGACAAATAACAGAATTATTTGCATGAAATGAGTGAGAAACAACGGAGCGTCTGACTCACCTCCCAGTAGATGCTGTCCTCGTAGCAGATGGTGTCGGAAGGAGCTCCGAAGACGGGGAGCTTCAAGATGAAACCTGAGAGCAGGACAAAGATCATTTATGTGTGACCACTTCTGTTGTGAGAATGAGCTCATTTTCTTCTGCAGCTCCAACAAGACGAAACACAAAAGTGAATTGTCGAGAGAGTCGCTGGTGTTCATCATTAACCCAAAACAGCATCTACAGGTTAATCACACAACAAAGGGCAGTGAAGTCGTTCAGTTCTTCTGATGAGTCTTCACAGTAAAGTACTGATTTGTCGAGACGTCTCGGTTAATTAAAGGCTACATTCGTTTGAAAGTGAATGTTTTGGACAAAATATTCTTCTTCTACAACTCGTCTTCAGAAAAGAAAACGTGTAACACAATAAATCCTCCTCTTGATGTGAGTGATGAAGTGGTGAGGTTTCATGGTGATATCTCTGAGTTCATGTTTTGACCCTCTTCACCTGTAGAGTCTTCTAAATCCCTTCTGTAAAAACCTTTAACTCTAACGTGTCAACAACAGTTTGAACCTGGTTTTATCCAATGTTCAGATTTATGTTCTGGAAATGCTGAAATGCTGACTGTTGTTTAACTTCGTGTTGCTCAAACGTCCAGTTTAAGAGTTCTTCATCAGACCGACTGAGGAAGACGTGACACCTACCGACAAAGAGCCCCCCCCCCAGGGCGATGCCGAGGGTGACGGCGAGGGAGATGGCCTGACGGACGCCCTGGTAAGACGCTTCGATTTTTCCGCTCGCCACGTCGGGGAACACGTCTCCCATCCTGAAACACAACAACAACAACGAGTTATTAGTGAAGGACTTAAACCAGTGATTTGCAACCGCTGTGCGAGAGAGATCGTCAGGTGTGCCGTGGGACAATGTCCAATTTCACTTAATGAGTCAAAAAAAATATTATTTAGTTGTTTAGAGACATTTAGAGACTTGTCATTAAATTGGCAACATATATCCGGCCCTCGGTACAACGGCCCGTCAGAAAATATCATATGTTTATCATAACTGTCCCGCCACACCACAGAGCTCCGGGACGAAAAGTGGCGATGTGAGCTGGCTTTATGTGCAACATAACGAAGCATCTCACTGCGCTAAACCTCCAGCTTCAGGGACGGGGACGTGTGATCACAGACATGTGTGATGCAGTAAAAGTCTCCACCGCTGTGTTCCCGACTGCGCATTTTGCTGATAAACTAGGTGCACTTGTCACGGAGTTCACTCGGCGATTTGCCGACTTTGCAGCTCAGGAATTTAAATTTGAACTGTTCGGGAATCCGTTTGCAGTTGACTGTGGAAAGAGCACCTGTGGAGCTGATAGACCTCCAGTGTAATGACACTCAAGGCAAAGTATGACTCTGAGGGCGCTGCACAGTTTCAAAGCTTCAATTTTGTATTTTGTCCCTCCCTGGGATTGAGTTTGACACCCCTGGCATATATGCTGTAATATGCTAAAAGGTGTCATTTTGTAACGTTTTTGGTTGTTGGTGTGCCGCGGCTCAGAAAAGGTTGAAAAACACTGATTTAAACGAACACAATTAAAACACACTCAGATGTATCAATGTCTCGCTGCAGGTCCCTGCATGCTGACTTTGCACTAAAGGAGGAATGTGAGTGCAGCCTGAAGGGAATTCAGATCTGTCAGTGATATAATCAATGACTGAATAAACTGCTGCGGTTGAAACCACACACAGAGATTATCTCCCTCAAAGTGAAAACATGTGGATATTCAGGATCAACCACTGCTGGTGTTTAGACTTGTTGAAGTCACTTTACTTTCTCACCACACACATGTAAATCATTTGGAATCCTGATTAGGAAATACAGTCAGTATGTAGTTCAGTACACACTTTTCTTTAATATATATATATATATATAGCTACTAACGCTGTATGATAACAACCTGGAGTTGAGATCGTCCCAGTTGGCCTCTCTAAGCCTCTCAGTCTTTTATAATGTTGCATCAGGTGTGTTTCAAACAGCTCAAATCAAATATTCACCCTTTCCCGTAAACGTCTGTGGTTGCCACAGCGGCAGTGACCGCTCCCACGATGGCGCCCAGGACGCCGGGCATGCCGTGCAGGTTGTGAACCCCGCAGGTGTCTTGGATCTTCAGTTTGTCCTCCAGGATGGGCTGAAAGGAGAAAGAGACGGGGGGTTTTGTTTCTGGAGGATCAGTATCGTCTCTGTCTTAGTCATAGGATTCTGAATGGTCCTTACTGAGAGGTACTTGAAGCCCAGAACAGAGATGATGCCGGCCAAGAAACCGACGATCATGGAGCCGTACGGCGTCAGCATCATTTCACCAGCCGTTCCTGCTGCAACTCCACCGGCCAGGGCGGCGTTCTGGATGTGGACCTAAAGATTAGAAAAAGATGGTTTTATACATTAAAATGCACGTTAATCCTGAAACACACTGCACCTGAAACTACTACATTATATTGTATACTAGATACAATTCATTTTCAGCCTCAATATATTTATCTGACAAATAAATATGTACAAAATGTAGAATTGAACAGTTTAACTGAATGAAAAGTTTAAATAAAGACAAACATTGGGATTTTTATTGGTCTCAGGGCAGGGAACTATTAAGAAATTAAGGTCATGAGTCATGACCATAGCATTTCCTGGCAACAGCCCTGGTTATGTGCTGAATCTGTACCCACAATTCCCCAACTGAAGACCTCATAACATTTCAGGGAAAATCATAGACTGAATATAAGAAGTGGACGTATCTTGGTTTTTTGAAACCAGTGAACAGGAAGTGACCACATCTGGACTGAGGAGGAGTGACGTAGAGACGCCATATACGTCTCTGGTAGAGACCTGTCAATCACTGTGTAGCCCCGCCCCTAAAGCATCCTCTGCTTTATGGTCTGTTTGACTCTAAATGGACCATAATGTACTAAATGAACATCATGCTGTATTGAAGAAGACTTGAAACTAGAGATTGAGACCATAAACTCATGTTTACAATGTTTACTGAGGTAATAAATCAAGAGAGAAGTAGAGTCATTTTCTCATAGACTTCTATACAACCAGAGGAGTCGCCCCCTGGTGGACAGTAGTAACATTGCATCGATAATCACGTAAAAGATTACGTCTATTTGACGAATCTGTGACTTGCTTACGGATTGGGATTCATGCCAATGCTTCAGAGACAAACTAGGTCACTGACACTGTTTAAAGCTCTGCAGTAACGTAGTAAGAAGACACAGACCAATCGGATCAGTCTGGACTTTTTCGGGAGGGGCTCTTAAAGAGACAGGTGCTTAAAACGGAGCGTTTCAGACAGACGGTGAATACAGGTATTTTCAGACAGACAGTATTAGAAAAATCTGGTGTTTTTTTTAACAGTAAAGCATGCAAACATGTTCTAGTGGAAACCCAAAATACAAATATGAACCCTTAAATGTGCCACAATCTCAGCTAATCTGAGAACTTCTGTATGTTTCAGATGCTTTTATGTCCGAATACGTGATTGTTTTCTCAAATTAAATCACTTTCTTTCTCTACAAAATATAATCTATGTGCTTGCAATGAATTGTTTTCTGCGCTTACAATGTCCCATCGTGCAATCAGAAGCACCACGCCACCACTTCTTTCTGGGTCTTCTTGGTATTTATTAAATAACATCTGACTTGCAGCGTTTCTTTACTATCATCAGACTGTATCGTCTCCTTTTGTCGTGAGTTACCGCTCTGACTATGACTCTCAGGGTTTGATCGCTATCAGCACAGGAATGTTTCATCGTGATATCAGGATGATTGACTGTTGACAGCTGAGCATGACAGCGATAATGCACAGTTTGAACCTCCATGTGACTCCATGGAGGGGTTCATGTCTTCAGGTGACAAACACATCAGCTTTTTATCTTTTGAGTAACTCTGTCATGAGCTTTAGCTCTGATAAGATCCACCCTGCTGACAGGAATTCAAGTTCTAGTTCTTTCTTTTTGCATTCTTGTCTTTACTTCAGCACTCTGGGTGTTTTAGCTGGTCTCATTGTAACCTGATTGATTGTGAGCTGGAAGCCGTCACATTCTACTACTTCACCAGCCGAGGATCACTTTCTGGAGGAGCCTGTTGCCTCAGTTTGATTCCTAAAGTTGGCGATTCCAGTAAATGAACGATTACTACTTTATTTCTTGATTGCATTTAGTGATGATAATCCGGTGTGCTCACCATGTCCAGCTTGCCGTCGTGCGCCGTGAGGGCGGACATGCCGTATGTGGACAGAGTGCAGGCTGCCAGGGAGTAGTAGGTGTTCATGGCCGTGCGGTGCTGGTCGTCTCCGTGAGCCGTGACGGCAGAGTTGAAGCTGGGCCAGAACATCCACAGGTAGATGGTACCTGAGAAGCACAGCGGCATTCAGTTGGTTTCATTGCGATAAAAGAGGTTAAAAGATGCATTCACTCTAACTACAAACAGCGTGCAACTTGTTTTCCAGCCTGTGTGAGATCTAATGACTGGAAGAAAACCAAAAGGATGTCAACAGATCTAATATTGGGAAGTCTCCATCCGTCTCTGAGAGGAGCTCATGCTGCTGTTCAATAAGTTAACTCATGTTCACATTGACGTTTTGATGATGAAGTCAGGAATCTATTGAGGTAAATCCCAGGTGAAGGGGAGGAGATACTACTATCTATACTATTCGGACGGACCTCGATTTCAGCAGATTTCCACCTGCGAAAGTATGCGTTTGACCAGTGATGAAGTCCTTTGTTCCAACTGATGTCATACAAAATATTGCTGTCATTATTTACAGAGCAATGGACCTTCGGAACAATAGGAGTTTGTTTTGGGGATAACTGGTTGTCAGACAAATGGGATATTTTTTGGACTATTGGTGTTTCGAGAATAATGTGCCTTCAGAAAATTGGGAAGCCTCCTTCTCAACACCCAATAATGTAACAATATAACTTCTTCAACCACCAAGTTAAGGACGATATATGGCTTGAGTTCTTCCTAGCAACTGGGAGGCGAGGAAGATGGTAATGTAGCAAGGAAAGGGGCAAGCCACAAAAGACAACGTTAGCTTTAGCATCACATTTTGGGTCCGATTTGTTTATGTATTGAGTATTTAACGATAGACATTCTTTGTTGGGAGGGTTTTTTAATGTGTGGAGTGGACACAGGCTCTATTTAGAAGGAATGGGCTTCATTGACCAGAATGAAACACAGAAATGTGGATAATTCACATGTGGACCTGATGGTTTTCGTACGGAAAATCTGCATGCTAATTTTTCTGGATTCCCGCACGGCTTTTTCGCAAACACTGGTGACAAACGGCTTTAAATCCTTAATCAAAAGGCTAAAGATCAATGTCGAGCCAAAGTCCTTTTATGAGTTTGTTTTCATCCGATTGCTAAGGCCAGTCAGGGTATCAATCTGTGTGGCAAAATTTAGCAAATCTTCCAAAATTTCTATAACTGAATTTTAGAGCAAATTCACACTAAATCTATGTATCTAAGTATTGCTGCACTGATCTGAATGGGTCTGAAGGTTTGAGTTTATCACACCTATGACCACACCTGACAACACCCATCAATGATCTTATGCAACGGTGGGACAGAGCATGAATGAACCACCAGATGGCAGCACAAGAATTTCGTGAACGCTAAAAGTCCATCTTTGACAGATGTTTACCGATCATAGCAAACAGGTCAGAATGGTAGACGGAGCTGTTCCTGTGTTTGCTCTTATTCAGGTTGGGCCGGTACAGGACCCGGGTCACCATAAGGCCGAAGTAGGCTCCAAACGTGTGGATGGTCATGGAGCCGCCTGCATCTTTAGCCTGCAACAAAGTTAGCCCCAATATGGTTTAGAAAATTCAATATATTTGACAGCGACATGATATTTTCCTTGCTGTGTTGTTTTGCTCTGCAGATCACACAACAGAGAATTACTTCTAGAGTATATCTGTTTTTTTGTAGCTTACCCCAAGAGCGGACAGCAGGACGAACTCATTGACAGCAAACAGCGTGACCTCGAAAATCGCCATGATCAGCAGCTGGACAGGGCTGGTTTTACCCAAAACGGCTCCAAATGAGATGAGCACAGCGCCGGTGCAGAAATCAGCATTGATCATGCTGAAAGAAACATAGTTTGATAGAAAACATGACGTATCGTGTGCAGGGCTTAGACCAAAAAAGAAACATTTATTGTGTGTCAGAGATGTTTAACTCAGTCTGTATTCTTCTCTTTCATGCACCTTGTCCAACATATTGTTTACGTGTCAGTGGTTTATGTGCAATATGGTTTTCACACATACCTCTCCACTCCGATGTGGATCTTGCCTCCATGCATGCCGTGGAAGAAGCCCTGCATGAGCGTGGCCCATTGCAGGGAGAAGGCTGCGATCAGGAAGTTGAAGCCCACGCTGCTGAAGCCATAGCGCTGCAAGAAGGTCATGAGGAAGCCGAAACCGATGAAGATCATCACGTGCACATCCTGGAAACCTAAACAATGTAGAAAAACACACTGGCTAAGATTATGGAGATAGATTTTTTTGTTTATTTTATGTGATGGAGAGGCAACATGGACCCAGAAGGCAAGTGGAGTTCCACAAGGCTCAGTCCTGGGCCCACTACTTTGAAGTACTGCTTCCATTCAACTTTTCCCCTCCTTAGAAACATGGGTGACCAGTGTAATGGAACATTTCTACTTCGTATATATTTCTACTCAGTATGTTGTGTAAATGCTTAAGTGCTTGTACTTTTGCTCTGAACTCAGTACACCTTCATCCTTTGTGTTCAAATGTATCTTGCTGTTTGGGTAACGGAAATATTATATTCTTATCATAGTTTATATTCTCATGTGTGTTTTATATTCTTATGAAATACAACTGTTTTATAACTTGTTGTGAATCAGACTATCGTAAGTTTGCATCATGTAACTTGTGATCCATGCAGCTGACTGCCTGCACACATATCCTCTTCTACAAGTACCTATTGTATATTCACATGTTCTGTGCCTTAAGGATAAAACGTATATATCTGTGTGTCTGTTGTTACACAGATAAAGCACTTATTATACTTCTTTAACTGCACGGCCTGCATGGCCTCAAACAGGATTTTCCAGTAGTTCGTGTCCTGAAGTTATTTTGAAGTTACGTTAATGATGTTTGTGACGTGCTTTCTGTACTTATGTTACATTGTAAAGTTTTACTTAGTTTACGTACTTATTTTTAAGCCCAACCAGAATGTTTTTCCTAAACGTAACTACTGGTTTCGTTTCCTAAACTTAGCTCCAGCGTTCTATTATTATGACAGGCGGACATGTCCTTAATGTCGTGTTATTTAATAACTTAATGGCTGTTATAATTGACTCCAATTATAACAATTATTTTCTTTATTGATTGTCCTCCCAATTCATTTCTTGATTAATTGATTATGATATCTATTAAATGTCAAGAATAAATTTTTTTGCGTAGACCAAAGTGAGGTCTTCAAACTGCATGTTTTGTACAACAATGTAACATTCGTAAAAAAATCGATCAAAGTCTATTTACAAGTGAAACCAATTATTATTTTTAATAAAAACACTTTTGTCAACTACCTTCCTCTGTTCCGATTTTAAACTGAAAGATGAGGAGCTATTAAAAGAACTATTAAAGGTGAAAAATAAATGTTCACCAACTTGTTCGACATTTCCAATGAAAAGCCTTTTGGCAGAGAGCCAAGAGCCGTTCAGTGAGGATACGAGTCATTTAGCTCAACCTCATATCATCTGCTCCTCAGAAGCCTCCATCAACAAAAAAACACCTGATTACTGCCAACAACTGAGTCACTTGAGGGCTTTGCCATTGAAAACAGCGTCGCTCTGTGAATGGGCACAGTTACATAAGCCTTGGTCACCGGGGACTTCAGGTCCGGCTGTGACACTGAGCCGCACATCTTCCAGTTGGGTATTCATGTTTAGAGACTCACAACTGTAAAGTTACAGGATTATATCGACAAAGTATCGCTGGTCCGCTGTGTAAAAGGAAGGATAATGATCTGCTCTTAAACTCTCCTTATTTGTCCCAAACTACCGCACACCTAATATTGCATTATGCCGTGGCTGATGTCGCTATGGTCACCGTTCAATTGGCATGGACAGGCGGATGTGCTGCCAGTGTCCCCGTTGGCATTTTGGCCCAGATACACGCACCGATATCCAGGAGGACAGCGTACAATCAGAGCGGTGACTCAGGCTCTGCTGGGCACACAAGTGGGTTCGATCTGTTGGAGCTCAACTTTTATTTTTTGCTGAAGTTTTCGTTAAATTTGACAATTTTTGGGGCCAAGAATTTCTACAAAATGAGAGGGATTGATGTTTTTCCCTCAATTATTTCATGCCTGCAGGGTAAAATAAAAGAGTTCTTAACCCTCCCGAGTCCAGATTCACTTTTTGAATATTCCTGCTGACTTTCAATGCATTTCTGTCTTTGTTTAGCAACTTTTAAACTGTCCTTACCCCCTCATGCACGGTAACCCTCCTTCAAGTATAAAACTACCAGGACCCCAAAATAAAAAGTAACACAAATGCATAAATCTTTAGTGATAATCACTCTTAATATTATTATAGAACAGTTCTGGTTAGGAAAATATTTTTTTGCAGTATGTACACACAAATGTAGAATGCAGACAAATCTGTCTTTTTATATCTAACGTGATTTTATAATCAGAAGTCTATATATGCATGTAAATAACTGTAAATATGAATAATTATTTTCAACATTATTGAAGCTTTGTGAGAACCCCACATCAACACTTTCAACTCAGCTTGTCTCTTTAAATCTCTATTTGATTTATAAATTTAGGTTACTATAAATAACATGTGTTCTCCTGTGAATTAGGATCATTTAGACCATCTTGGGACACTAAAACTCTCCATTAAATCTGTCCAAAAGATGTCTTGGTTAGGTCTCTTTAAAGGGATAGTTCCCCTATACAACAACAAAAAAAATAAAATTGGGGGTAAACTGACAAATAAAATGTAACACAAGACTTGAAACTGCACTTAAATTACATCACTGGAATCCGGAACAAAAATATGTTTCCCTCCAAACGTAATTGAGGATGTAGTTTAGTTGTATGGGAATGTAATTGTATGGAGAACCCGTATGAGGGAGACATATTTTCAGTTGACACACCATCCTTATCTCACAGGAACCTATGGGACAGACACTACATTGACTATATGACCGCCGACACACAGCGGATTTACACGCTGCCCTTCAGATAACCTGCAGATTGTGAACTCGTCTGTTTGTTGTACCGTTTCTTTTCTCGGCGTGCGGTAAGGATGGAGGATGGAGGTTGCGTAAACACACCACTGAAACATGAAAGTCAACTGCTGTTTCAGCTCCCGTGACAGCGAAGGTGTCGGGTTAAAGATTGTCTGAAGCCATTAAATCTAATGGACCTTAAACTCCCTGCTCTTGTTTTTCTAACCTCAGACACTCTGTTACCTTCTCTGTGGTTTGGAATAGACAACTGAACTGTCGGTTCAACCAAACTTCGGTATGTTTTTTCGTCTTTTGGCCGGGTAAGTAATGACCCTTGTGTGTCTTAAGAAACGGGCTCGGTTGGGTGAGTGAAATGTTGGACTATGACACAGAGTCACATCCTGTCCTCTACAAACTGTCAACATTGGTTGCTTTTGACCATGACCGTTATCTAACCTCCACCAAGTAGTTTAGTTGCCTAACCCTTCAGTGATTTTCACAAGGGAATCCCACCAACTACTAAATATGAAACTAAGAGCGATGCAAACAGCTCTGTGAGACTTTGGCACAGTTGCTTTGAGCTGAATGCTAACATTAGCATGCTAACAAGCAATGCCAATGCTGACATGCTAATGTTTAGCAGGTGTATGGTTTACCATGTTTTAGCGTATTAGCCTGCTAACATAGAAACACAAAGCAACCAATCAGAATCCAGCACACTGTCCCTTTGAAATTCACGTTTTTTTCGAATGCTCAGGCGCAGAGGTCAAAAGTCACGTTTTGATACAGAGCAGCAGCCTCTGGAGTGGGGGAACATTTGCTTGAGGGCACTTCGGCAGTTTGCATAACAAACCAAGAGGCTGCTAATTACCTTCTTTAGATGCCACAACCTGTTGTATAAGTTGTGTCTCTGTAGCGATGTCAGAAAACATTTTTATATCCATCTTTGCACTTAGTGATTAGATTAGACTACTTTTAGATGTGCCTACTTTCTCTCTTTTGTAGGATTTTTATTGCACTTTTATGCAATATTTACAAAAAATAAATTCATCCACTTTGTCAGACTGTAAACATGTTTGTTATGATTATATTGATTTAAATGATTATGTGCATTTTTCTATTGACCCCCTTATTGACCCCCAGTAATGTCTTTCTATTTCAACTACCTATTTTGAACTTTGCACTTGAATCATCTCAACACTGGAAAGAAAACCACTGGCTGAAAACGGTCAAATTGAAACATACTGAAACAATTTGCACCAAATATTAGTTTGAGCCAGTCCTGATGTTTTTGTGTTTGTGACGAGTTCAGAGACTGACAGGAAGATCACGTTAAAGTTAAAGGTTGCACGTTGGAGATTCAAACAAAGTTAAGTAAGAAGATCCGGGACCCCCCCTATACACACACACACACACACACACACACACACCTGGGAGAGAGAGAGACGCCCAGTTTAACTTCCGACAGTGTCTGACAAGTTAGGACACGCCCACCAGTCGCCAGTCGTTGATTTCTTAAGGTGGAACTTTGAGTTAATGAGTGGGTAGAATGAAATATTAAGTTTGTGTCACAACTACAAACGGAAGAAACAGAGAAATGTAAAAGAAAGTGGTTGTTTGCAAACATGTCTAATTATTAATTAAAGATATTTCCTCATTATTTTGGCTTTAAAAACTGTGCTTTTTGATAATTATCACATCTTTTTTAAAGAACGGGGCTAAATGATGTTGTCTCTTAAACGTTTTTCTGACATTTAAAGTTGAAAATCAAACGCAAATTTGTACAACCAATGACATATTCACACTACACTATGAAGTCATTTTAGGCATCGTGTCAAAGATTAGGGTTAAAAAACAACAACAGAAAAACAGCTTGAAATTGTGTGTGCAGTAAGAGTCAATGGATAGAAAATGTGTTTTATGAAAGCAGTAATGAGCATCTAATCAACGCCTTGTGTTTTCCCTCCAGCCTTTTTCTTCTACACCATCAATCCATATAAATCAGGACATTAACGATCAATGGATCTGCCTCTATGTGACGGCAGCGGACTGGAAGACATCTCTATGAAATGTTCGCTCAGAAAGAATGGAACCCGTCCAATTAGGGGAAACCAGAGGAGCTCAGCAGCCCCTCATCTCTTCACACAGAATAACGACGAGTTAACAATAACTATCCTGAATGTGTAAATGAGTTGGAGTGGCATACTTACAGATTTCTAAAAATCACTGAGGGAGCATGTAAGAGAGGACAGCATTTCAGTGTTAGAGAGAATGGTTTAGCATTATATGAAAGACAAAAACATGAAAGAGTTAATGCAAAAAACCCAAAAGACAAAAAGTATTGAACTATTTGGTACAACTGTTTTATGTTGTGCAAGAACAGTTGTGAGAAAAAGTTCCCTGAAATAACAACTTTGTTCAGCTTTTTTTATTCATGAATTGTTCACACCCGATATTTGGATTATATTCAAAGACCGCTGTTTGTGTACCGTGTGAACACAAAACTAAGCGTTGACTTAACGCTTGTTACTTAACGCTTGTTACTTAACGCTTGTTACTTAACGCTTGTTACTTAACGCTTGTTACTTAACGTTGTGCTTGTTACATAACATTATGTAAGAAAGTCCGCTTTGGGCATTTGTTATTACGCCACTTACGTTGTTACGTTACGTTGTTACGTTACGTTGTTACGTTACGTTGTTACGTTACGTTGTTACGTTACGTTGTTACGTTACGTTGTTACGTTACGTTGTTACGTTACGTTGTTACGTTACGTTGTTAAGTTACGTTGTTAAGTTACGTTGTTAAGTTATGTTGTTATGTTACGTTGTTACGTTACGTTGTTACGTTACGTTGTTACGTTACGTTGTTACGTTACGTTGTTACGTTACGTTGTTAAGTTACGTTGTTACGTTACGTTGTTACGTTACGTTGTTACGTTACGTTGTTACGTTACGTTGTTACGTTACGTTGTTACGTTACGTTGTTACGTTACGTTGTTAAGTTACGTTGTTAAGTTACGTTGTTAAGTTATGTTGTTACGTTGTTACGTCACATTGTTATGTCACATTGTTACTTCTCGTTACGTTATTATTTGAACACAAACCAGGATCTTTTTTCGTACCTTATCTAAGTAGTTATGTTGCCTAAACCCAACCAATCGTTTCAAAGCGTTAACCATGTTGCATTATGCGTTTCTGTAAGTGTGATACGAGTCTGATATGAAATGTATTTTTGGTTCAGAAACATCGACATTCAACGTACATTGTCAAACATTTTTCTGCTGACTGGGTGGAGCCCAAAAGCAGTGTGTTCTGCATTATCAACCTGTGTAAGATATAACTAATTCAAAATGTGACTTTCCAAGTTGTATTTAAACAACTTCTGGCTTGATTCTGTTCCTCTGTTCCTAAAGAAGACGGTAGAATCGCATTATGAGGATTTTAGTCAGTGTCTTTTCTTTGATAAACAATAGTTTGTAAAATAAAGCACAGATTGATAGATAAGTATTGGACTCATCTGTGTAATGTCATAAACAACATCTGCAACATGTTTGTCATATTAAAGCATCCACTCACATCAAGTCTGCAATGTTACTGTATGAGTTATCTTCAAACTGATACTCTTGAGAAACCTTTCATCTAAAGGATATTACTTAAATTCAGACACAGACTGGGAACCAAAAGCATCCTGAGCCTCACTGCGACCTCTGACCCTGAACCTCCACACATCCACGGGACACTCACTTGGGTAACGGTAGTAGAACTCGTTCTCATAATCAGATTGGCTCTTGTTGTGCCATTCCCTGGCATCTGTGTCGTGGTCGTACTGCACCAGAGCACCGAAGAGGATGATGAGGATGATCTGCAGGATGAAGCAGACGATCGGCAGCTTCAGCCGCATGTTGGTTGCCGCGTCTGTCATGTTTTTCTCTGACTGAGGGGATGAGAGGGGGCTTTAAAAGATCCAGCACAAAAAGTTTTGTCTCTCTCACACACACACGCCGGAGAGTCCTCAGTGCAGAGCCAGGAGGCTGGTGTATGTGTGTGTGTGTGTGTGTGTGTGTGAGGGTGAAAGAAGAAGAAGAAGAAGAAGCTCACAGACAGACACCAGAGCTGGTTTTACATGTGTTTTTACTGGGTCACACCTACCGGATCTGCCTCCTGCATGAATAATGCAGGCTCACTTTAAGCCCCGCCCCTTTGCTACTGTACTTTTTAAGGTGGACTTTAGAAATCAGAAATAACTAATAATTCATCACTATGTGATAGGAACTATCTAGTGATAATATGTGTTGGAGTTTTCACCAACTGCATGATTACTTTGAGGTCGGCTAGTCTTGCATAGTTTGATTTTAGCATCAGATGTAAGCCACTTTGATCTTCTCTGCATAATTCCCCTATTGATCACTGTTTGGCAGCAGTCCTTCAGTCAACCAAACAACATTGTCACAACTGCATTGCACAGCTGCATCACGTGTTTAAAAGCAAATGCAAAAGCAATGATGTGTCTGGGACGACACGGAAACTGCTGGTTCGCTGACACACTGATATAACATTCTTGGAAAAATGATTTTTTTTTTGCAGTTTTTGTTGGGAAAATCTTTTTTGAAAGATTGCAAGGACAAATTTTAAATGTTATGAACGTAGATAACAAATTGTTTTACTCGAGTACAAAAAGAAGTCCTCTTTAGACTGAAGACGTGGGTTGCAGAACCTCTTGCTTTTTATATTTCTGCGCCCATGTCAACAGGTTCATCTGCATGTCAGCTTCGACTCTTGTAGAGATTCGAGGTCTCGCCTGGTTTTCACATCAGAATCAGACGGTGAAAATGTAAACCCTGCTGCAGTAAAAATGGAGGTTTTCCAAAGGGACTCTGGTGCTTCTACTTTTGTCCAAAGGAGCCGCCAAAATCAACACAAAATGAAAGTTCCTCGTAGTAACTCTTGTGTAACCTACAAAGTTAAACGTTGATTAATTCATCAGCATAGGAAACCACAACAGTTTAGACCATTTACTTTTCCTTCTACTGACACATGAGAGAAAGGAAGCGGGTGTGGCCTCTAATGGTTTGCGAACACACGGGATTATAGAGAAGACTGTGATGAGACATGAAAGCTCTAGAGTTTGATAACAGATGCCGCTCACAAACGTATCGCCGTCCTCCATCAGCGGGGACGGAGCCTTTTTTCTTCAGAAAGGTGACGGACCTGATAGGAATCTTGTTATGATTTTGGGGAATTTAAACCTTCAATACTTGAGAGCACAGGCGTCGAAGAGAAGACATAAAACTCTGCGGTGACAGAAAAAGTCTGCTCGGCGTCCTGTCTGACCGGCCACCCTTTGTATCCAGTTATTGACTCAACCTGCCTCATTGTGATACCTGACAAACTCTGAGCGTATATGTTATTATGAAGGGATGAATCTTTATGTTCTACGTTTTTAATACTGGCAATAACTTTCATGAAAAAAACTAAACCAACAGTGAAAAGCCTGATTTCTCTTTTTCCTCAGTGCCATTAAAAACACATCAACTCATCACCATGATCACACACGCTGTAGTTTATTCAGACTCACACTCTCCTGCTGCCACAAATGCTCACTAGAGCACCAAATGTGGATTAATCCGCCGCTAAAATAGTCCCCAATAAATGCACTATTTGCTGCTGTTTGTTTGATCAAAACTACAGTGACCTCATATACATTTGTGACTCGTTTTAAAGGGTTTGGGTCTTCAGTAGGCTGAGAGCCAGCAACACACAGTATTGAGAGCAAAATGATTCGACATGTTGGGAGTGAGAGCGGAGTCGACCTCCGTCACCTGAATGAACCTGAGTTCATCTGAATGTGTAAGTTCTGTAAGCCTGTCCTCTGCCGCCTCTTGGTGCTCCTGAATGAGAAACATTTCAATATTATTTTAATAGCTGTAATAAAATAAACTATTACGACGTCATCTTTTACACAGCTGTGCTCTTGGCTTGGACCAGAAGCATGTGTCTCCACATCCCGTACTGTACAGGGACTGAAACATGCAGCTGTAGTCATATCTTTGGAGGGAAAACCCGTTAGATTGTGGAACGTGTTTGTATCGATAACTTACAGGAACCTAAAACCTTCAAGCCGTAAAGAACCGACGAGTCTCATCTGGTCTTTTCTCCTGAGCGTCTCTCGTTTCCTCATCACTTCATCTCAACAGTCACAGGTTTACACCTTAAATCAACAAGCCAACCTGAGGTTCACACGCTGAGCCACTCAGCCTATCACTGCTGCTCAGATGACGCCTCCGGTCATGTGCATGTGCGGTCTTGCAGGGAAAAAAGCTGAGGGGCAAACAGATCAAGACAATGACCTCTGACCTCTCAGTTCATCGTGTATCAGTGCGGCGATTGTGAGCGTCGACAAATTATATCCGAACCGAATACAGAAAGATAAAAACATTGAGATGTCAGTAAGTTTGCCTCCAAATTTAGGAAACCATACGGAGACACACATGCTGGCTTTTTGTCCTCCTTTTTCTCCTGCAGCTTATATAAGAAATGTTTAGAAATGACCACATGACTCTTGCCAAGAGTTGCTGTCATTCCAGACACGAGGAGTCTCGTGCTAGTAAAAATACAAAGCGTCCCTGTCATTGAGACATTCACGTCAGATTGTAGATAGTACTTAACAATTCCTCAAATGCTTTAAATTGCACCGTAAGTGCTGCAATACTGTCATTCCTGTGTCTCGTGTTAGTGGTTCGCCATTTCCACTAAGCGGACATTTTTTGTGGATTCAAATCTATTTCACCAAGAAAATGTTTTTTAATGATTCTGCTCTTTGTATTTTGCAAAACGTGGAACTTTATTTTTTTGTTAAAGCTGGAGAGAAATCATTCAGATTTAGTTTCCGATGTGATATTTTGTGATATACAAGAAAGTACGCAAAATTAAAGGATGCACGAGTGTAAACATCCGACTAATGTGTGCACATACAAGTGATTCTAGTCAAGCTGTTTCTTTCAACAGCTTAACATGTTTCCATAATAAGATAACAGTGTTTGCACACAACAGGCAAAGTTAAACCAAAGCTGAAATAAATCCACATATCTCTGTCAAAAATCTGAACAAAACTGCATTGAATTCAAAGTGCTCCGTTAGATTAAATTGTCCGCGTCCAACAACTTCCACTGTTTATTTTTTTACCGGATGAAGCAGCCAACTGACGGTATCACTGAAACAACGTCCAATATCACAGCTGTATACTAAGAGTTAGGGAACAGGGAAGTGTAGTGATTATCCAGTGATATAATATAATATAGTTAATTCCATATTCATAGGCACTTCAACACCAAAACACAGCTTCTATGCAGATTTTCTTTCTTGCCACACCGCATTTTTGCATCACACTGTTGAGAAACGTCTGCAGGCAATTTAATGTAGCTCCACCTCTTGAAGCCAACATCAAAGTGCTTCTTGCACATAGACTGTAAGAAGTGGACGTAGTCATCGAGACGTCGCCCACTGGTTTGTGGACTGCCGTTTTGAGGCATCGAGTTCGGCAGTTTTGCTGTCGCCATCTTGGATTACGGCCGTCGCCATCTTCTTTTTTTAGCAACCAGTGAACAGGAAGTGACCATATCAGGACTGAGGAGGAGTGACGTAGAGACGCCGTATACGTCTCTGGTAGAGACCTGTCAATCACCGTGTAGCCCCGCCCCTAAAGCATCCCCTGCTTTATGGTCTGTTTGACTCTAAATGGACCATAATGTACTAAATGAACATCATGCTGTATTGAAGAAGACTTGAAACTAGAGATTGAGACCATAAACTCATGTTTACAATGTTTACTGAGGTAATAAATCAAGAGAGAAGTAGAGTCATTTTCTCATAGACTTCTATACAACCAGAGGAGTCGCCCCCTGGTGGACACTAGAGAGAATGCAGCTTTAAGACACTTAACTTTTCACAATAAAAATAACGATATAATGTATGTAATATAATAACCTCATCAGTATTTTTCATTTTGATACATTTAGCTGATAATACATGACTTTTACTCAAAACAGAGTATTTACTTAAGAGAAAAACCTGAATTGTCTTCCATTACTGAGTTTAACTAAAAGAAAAAAGAACAGTTGGTGAAGTTGTCACTGAAACAATAAAACTCTCATAGAGAAGTACTACAGCTATTTTGTCAGTTGTGTCACCTGACCCTCATCGGGGCCTCCAGAAGTGCGTGCCACATATAAAAGACTTTTTCTCTTCGCTGTGGAAGTGGAGGCCTCTTGTCGCTCCATCAGTGCAGCAGGCTGGCTCCGGGGCCCCTCCGATAACACAATCTTCCAATCGGAGGCGGGAGGGCCTCAGTAGTAGTAACAGCATGGAGGCTACAAGAGGCCTGGCACCAGATGAAACGAGATAAGCGCAGGTCCACACCTGCCTGTTACGTAACACAGAGATAACATACAGTAGGAAGCTGGACAGGTATTTCACACTTAACTTGCTAATGCACAGTAGAGCCATTATACTGCACCGTGGGGGCTTTTTAGAGGGGGGCTTCACACTCATTTCAGATTGTGTATGTGTGCAGAAATGTCTAATTTAATACAGAAGTTCAGGATACGTAACAAATATCTGAAAATGAAGTTTCTCATTAAAACCAAAAAGCGTTTTTTTTCTGGCAATTTATCATTTAAAATGTATTGTTGTCATGGCGGCAGCAATACACTGACGCACAAACCTGGGTTCAGTTCACCATTTTTCAGCAACTAGCACATTTACACATATATCTGTCTTTCACTATTTCATTATGTTTTACACAATTATTAGACTAGATATTACAAATAGGTGATATTCCTCTGGTAAAGTTTATGGGATGAATGGCATTATTCAGTTTTTCTGCATTAATATGTACAGAATTTATCATATTTTGTTCCCCCAGAAGGATGTAAAAAGTATCCTTGTTAATTGAGGAGGATTGTAGATACTACACACACACACACACACACACACACACACACACACACACACACACACACACACACACACACACACAGCTTCAGTATTGTTTTGAGGTTTTGTGCCGTTAGCTGCAGAGAAAACCACCCGTAGGAGCTCCAGGCCGAACGTAGTGAGACAGGTAGGGAATGTAGATGTATGTCTCTCCTGTCTCTGCTCTCTGATCTGTATCTACCCGTGTGACTATCACACAGGGCGTCAACATGTTACAAAAGCAACTCAACTGGTAAGTGATTGGTAGAAGAGCTTCAGGTTCATCAGGACAAAAGGTCAAATGTTCGCTCTCCTGTTTTTGTCTAGACGTTTGTTTGTGTACAGATGTTTTTGTCAAAATTTACATTAATGATTGTGGTTTTTCACCAAAACTAGGTCAGCATTTTAGACTGAAAAATAATGTTAAAATGCTGTTGAAGTGAGCAGTTTTCTTTAAATGAAGCATTGATGAGCTGGCAGAGTATCTGAGCCAATCAGTGAAGAGCCTGCATGCCTGTTGGCAGACTGGAGAGAGTCACATGTCACAATCAGCGCACCACGGAAATGTTTAAATGACGGCGAGAGTCACGTGAGGGTGTCAGATAACTGCAGCACAAAAATGTGACATTCTGAAGAAAGAAAATATTCATTTTAAAACTTGGTTTCTTCAAAAGAAAAAGGAATTAATAACTCCAAACTATTTTGAAGTGTGTTATATATATAAATATTTATGTTTTTGTACAACCCAGTGGTCAGGACATTTTGGGGTATTTTTTTTGGCATTGTATGTTTCTGCAAACCAGGTGTGGATTTGGGAGTTGTGGTGGATTGGTTCCACAAACACAGGACTTTAACCCAGGAGACCACTGTTCGCCACCCAAGTGAAATCACAACTAAACATTCACTGAATGCTCGTTACGTAAGAAAGTCCACAAGCAGCCCTTGGTTCATACTTCTGCTCGTTAAGTTGTTGTGGTAGTAACGGACTTTCACACAGGAGACCGCTGTTCGTGTCTATTGTGAAAACAAAATGAATCGTTGATTTTACGTTTGTTATGTAACGTTAGGTAAGAAAGTCTTTTTAAGTAATTTGTTATTTATTCATGGTAGTTACATTGTTGCGTTACGTTGTCCCAATATTATTTGAACACAAAAATGTTTTTTCTAACCATAACCAAGTAGTTTAGTTGTCTAAATCGAACCAATTGTTTGACAGCGTTAACGATGTGTCATTGTGCGTTTCTGCAAGAGCGATACAAAACTGATATAACAATGTATTTATGTAACTGACTTTCACCCAGGAGACCGCTGTTCGCATCTTGTGTGAAGCCAAAACTAACTGTTGACTTTATGTTTGTTACATAACGTAGATACGTTGTTACGTTATTATTTGAACACAAACCATGATATTTTTTTAAGCGTGATACAAGGCTGATATGAAATGTATTCATGAAACAGACCTTCACCCATGTGACCGCTGTTCGTGTCTTGTGTGAAACCAAAATGAATCATTGACTTTAAGTTTGTTATGTAACGTTATGTAAGAAAGTCTGCTGTGTAATTGTTCTTTATTTACAGTAATTACATTGTTACGTTACTATTTAAACATTGAATATTCTATTGTCGTTGACTTCCAACGTATCTTGTGGTTTGCAGAAATGTACAATGCCAACATTTTCTGGCGACAAAGTTGTTATATAATGTTAAATGTTTTTTTTTCCTATTATAAGGAGGAGGACACATAATAATGCTGCTTGGATAGAGTTATCTGGCAACGCTTTTTCCACTCAACAAAGTGCTACTTTCTCATTTTGCACAGAATTCATAAGGAGGATGATGGTGGCCGAGGTTTGCATCATGGGACCACATTCACATTTATTCATTTGCCGTTTGCCCAACAAATTAGGTACAATCCAAGCCACAGAAGATTGAGAAAGCGCCATGTGGTTCACTTACCCAGCATTCATAGCGTGACAGGACTCCTGAATGCAGCTGGGAAAAGAATAGTGAGTGAATAAACGAGTTTTCTGGAAATGCTGTTTTCATTTTCTAGAAACACAAAGACTCGTACCATACCGCACCCTGGGCGAACCATTTTCATTGCAATCACACAACATAATCTCATACATGTGTCGGAGGAAAGGAATGCAAAACATTGTTTGCTGCACAACGAAGGGTCAAAGGTGAAATCCAGTTCCATTTAGACTCCCTAACCGAACACTTGTGAGGTATGCACAGACAACAAAGAGGTACCCGCATTTACCTGCATGAATAGCAGGGTGGGGGGGATACAGGTAACCCCTCGGTCAGACAGCTGTCAGGAACCTTTACGTTTCTAAACTGTGTGGAGGGCAAATCTGTCACTACGTTTGAAAACTGTCGCTCTCAGCGAGGGCTTCGGGAGCAGGGGCATCTGTAGGAATGTTAAAAATGTTCCAGGGGTAGCGTGTCTACACATGGGGCGAAACGAAGGGAACCTTTCAGAGTTGTAGAAATGTTGTCAGAAAGTACATACTTTTAAACCCGCGAGGCCTTCGTGACCCCGCCCGTTTGTCACGCCTTTTTGGCAGCAGAGTCACGCTTTGGCGCACCACGCAAACCGATACCGACATCAGGGCTGCAGGCAGGCCCGACCTGCTCCCATATCAGCCTCGCTCATCTGTCTCACATGGACGGGAGGGGGGACGTTCAAGTCATTCAGCACATCACAAAGACAAATGGCTCTTTATGGCAGCATAGCTCTGCTGAAAAGAAGAGCAGCTTGTGCTTTCCAGAGGTTTCTGTTTGGGTTAATTAAGAACCTAAACAGGATGAACAAGAATAATCATAAACCATTAAATCTCAATGATTCCCAGCTTCAGGAGTGTAATCTAAAACCAAGCACGGATCCATCAATCAAATAAAGATGAAGTGTCGGGGATTGCCACAGGGCCGAGAGAGTTCACCTGCAGGCCAACGTCGCCACTGAGAGTCTTCAAGAGCTGCAGAGGAGGAAAGCAGGAAGGAGATGAAATCAGTAAACGAAGAAGCTCAGAAATGACTCACTTGTTTGGACTCAAACTAACTTCAGTTTATTAGAAAAGAACACAATGAACACTAAATGTTTGTCTTCCTTGCATGAAGACGTGGTGTTATCCTCATGTTTGACCTCTGACCTCACTCGTAAAGATTAGCGTCAGGATGAAATGTGAAACCACGGTTGTGTTGAACTGGACGCAGTTCAAACTATTAGAGGACGAGCGTCACAGTATTCATACAGTCTGCATGCAGCAGAGGGCGATGTGTGTGCTGTTAGAGAGAGAAGAGATGGGGGACGCCAAATAATTGCTTAAATGCTTAAATTAATCACAATACTGAAAGTGTGTTTTTTTATTTTGGTATTAGGGGAGGCACACACAACTTGGGTCAGTCTGTCTGAGGTAGCTGTGTAATGCTGTACAATAATGTAATGTAATGTTGTACACTACAGTGTATGTTTTGATTATCTCCACTACAGACACCGTGATTGGTTGATGACTTTATTTGCGGTGCTGAAGTTCAGAAAAATCAACCTTGTTCTGAAAATAAATTAGGCCTTAATTCTTTACTACTTGCAGGACTTCAGTATTTGCAGTGCATGTCATTTTGTCTTATGGGTCAAATTGGTGAATATATTTCTTAATTTACAGGTGTTTTTCTTAATGAGACCCATTTGATGTCAAAGTAATAAAGAAATGTTCTTCATATGCTAGAATTTCTCTATTTGCGTGTGATTTGTTGCAGTGCATTTGCTGTCCTTCTGGCCGTACAAAAGTATTTGCAGACGGACGGACGATAGTAGTGCTGCAGAGACAGTTGGCCATTTTCACCTAGAGGTGTTTGGGTGAATACTAATTGGAGGACAAGAAAGAGTCCCATTGATGACGGAGCACAATGGATAGGCAACACAAGCAAAAAACAGAACAATCCCATTATTTTATCTTTTTTCCGCATTGGACGGTGTTTGTGTGACCGCCGCCTGCTGTCACTGCGTGGAGACCGTGACCCTCACAAAGCGGCCCTTGTGTCCCAGTGGGGGGGAGCCACGGCGGCAGAGGAAACTAGAGCCGACCCAGCTTCCTCTCCCACTGCCCCCAGAGCTCTGTGGGCAACAACAAAGATGGCTGAATGCACACTATAGTCCTCGTTGGCAACAGCCTTCTGGGAAAGGGTAGAAAACACAGGCAGGTTTGTTGTCCGCAGGGCTCAGTGACGGCTCATCACCGAACACACTGCATGCTGCAATATGCTGTTTGACAGCCGATCAAGTAGCCAGCATGTGCATTTCACATTTTTATCAGTTAGGATATTTATGTATATTCCGTATTCATCCCTCTTGTTACAGGAAGTAAAAAGTTAGATTCTGTTATACGAAATTAATGATTTGTGTTAAACCGTTACAGCGTGGTTGTATTTTCAATACTCAATAATTATCAACCTCGAACAAATCAGGTCAGGGTACCTGGGCGACCATAGACGCCTTGCCAACCCTATAGCGCTTGAATACTATGCAGGACGGGTCTGTCAAAATAACCCGGTAAGATTCATAATAATGCATCACTTTGGTGTTTGTTTAATAGCCAATCATTATCAGCCAATGTGTTGCTTCAGCCTAGCTGGCTAATGGTCAGTAATGAAAGCTTCGGGTCTGAGGTTGGGTTTTGGATCACAAATTTAGGGTACCAGTTGGATTCAGATCAGGTTCTTAAAGATGCAGGATTGGGTCTTCCTCTCGATCTTTGAGTACATCCAAAAGTCTAACAAGCTTAGAATTTTAAAGCCATAAGTAGTGCAGATTAAAACAAGATGCCTGTTTCACATTTCAATATCAGTTGTGGAAACTACTCAAACTTGAATTCCTTCAGATCTTTTTTTCATGTTGTTCTGCTTTGAATGAACAAAACAAAGAAGAAATCGGAGACAAAGACAGTGTGTCCGACCTTTATATGGTCGTCAACATCTGGAGCAGCGAGGACAACAATCCTGTTCACACGTTGATGACAACAGACTGGACCATAAGACCAGAGTGAGGAGAGAGAGGGAGGGGTGAGCGAGTGACAGAGAGATGAACCGGGTATGGCAGCTGAACATTCAGGGCTTCGGACTAAAGAGCCAACGGGGATGAACCCTTGATTCTAATCCCAGAAGTTATGAATTAATCAGGAACTCAAGACACTTTGAAAACATCTTCATCATGTGGGACAACGCGGGAGGATGATCGGACATCTGCATCTTCACAACTTCACAGGTTCCGAACTATTTATTTTCCTTCATGATTGTTGATATTAGAGCAAAGCTAAAAACACAAGTTTGTTCGCTGACATGGAATTTGCGATCCTAAGCAACTACAATTGTTTGATGTAAGAAGAACAAAGACATAGTGTGATTGGTTTAAATGCACCGAATAAGACTGAATCTGAAGCTTTTTCCTTATGAACTGCAGGAGCTGAAAGAGAGACTCCCTTCATAATGGACTTTGCTGTGATTCTTCTATTAACATCAAGCTGCTTCGCCTGGACTTCAGCTATCTATATCTCCAACAGAGAAGGTACAGAAAAGATGATGAATGAGGTTTTGGTAACCTCTGGAATTTTGTTTGTTTCTGAAACTGACAATATGACAAGAAACACCCACTTAACGCCGTGATTGGCCAAGTGTGTGGAGGAGAAAACATAGTGTTTGGAAGGCTGCACTCCAACAGAGTACTGGTGTGAGCCGGGTGGATGTGGTTTCCACTCCACATTCGGCCATGTGTGAAAATAGATGAGCTTAAACCCAAAAGCTCAAGTCACAGGCAAGCAGAATAACACTGAAAAGATCCCCACTAGACAATGTGGACATAAAGGGGATGGGCAGGTATATATACTGAGAGACTAATCAGGGGAGATGGGGAGCAGGTGAGTGAGTGGGCGGAGCTGAGGGGAAAGGTTTTACTGCAGGGCATGAGGGAGTGGCTAGATCTGTACTGACAGGGAGAGTTTAGGATGAATCAGAAGATTGGCAGTTCGATCCCCGTCCAGTCCATGTCGGTGACAAATTGCTCTCGAAGGCTGTGCCTCCGGTGTACGAATGGGTGAGAATGAGTAGTCCTGACGGGCAGGTGAATATGGGCCCTGTAGCCATCAGTGTATGAATGGGTAAATGACATGTAGTGTAAAAGTGCTTCGAGTGGTCGGAAGATTCGAAAGAACAGCAAAGAGGTGTATTAATACAAGTCCATTTAAAGTCGTCACAATATGTTCATATTCTTTGTGTACAAGGCTCTTAATTCATACATGTATGGATACATGCACTAGTGAGCTGGAAGCGCAAAAAGCGCTGACTCATTTCTGGGTTTTAGGACTCACTCCTGCAGCACTCTATTGACACCTCCTGGATCCTGTTTCACATGCAGGACCCAGGAAGCTGAAGTACCTCCTTGAGCCGCTCGTGGACGCTGATGTCGTCGCCCGAAGGGGAGAAAACGCCACCCTGCCGTGCATTCTGAGAATCAGACCAAGCCATTACAAAGTGAAATGGACAAAGCTGGAGCCGGAACACGTGGGTCAGGAGAACATTATCATGATATCAAATGCGCACGCCTTCAAGCCATACGGCCATCTTGGCCCGCGGGCTTCCCTCCCGAAGGCTCACACCATGGACGCCTCCCTGCAGCTCCGTGGTCTCGAGCTGGAAGATGGCGGCATGTATCGCTGCGAGCTTGTCAACGGCATCGAGGATGAGAGTGTTGTCATTATGTTGAGGATTAAAGGTAATTCACAATATTCCTGCCCAGTATCATGGCACTTCATAAAATAGACACGAAATGCAATGTATTGATTTTGTGTACATGGACACGAATTGTTAGTTGTTTTCAGTGTTGCTTAGGACGAAAATAATGCCAATGGAAAGTCAATTAGGAGCCTTATTGGTGGTGGAGACACCGATTAAATGCATCCATGTGACAAAGCAACAGTCAGAGCAAACAGGACATTCAACCAGAAGACTGGTGGTCAACACCGCATTGTGGTTTCGTTGCCTAAACCAAACTGTTGGTGGTTTCGTTGCCAAAACCTAACTGTTGGTGGTTTCGTTGCCAAAACCTAACTGTTGGTTTCGTTGCCTAAACCAAACTGTTGGTGGTTTTGTTGCCTAAACCAAACTGTTGGTGGTTTCGTTGCCTAAACCAAACTGTTGGTGGTTTCGTTGCCTAAACCTAACTGTTGGTTTCGTTGCCTAAACCTAACTGTTGGTGGTTTCGTTGCCTAAACCAAACTGTTGGTGGTTTCGTTGCCTAAACCAAACTGTTGGTGGTTTCGTTGCCTAAACCAAACTGTTGGTGGTTTCGTTGCCTAAACCAAACTGTTGGTGGTTTCGTTGCCTAAACCTAACTGTTGGTTTCGTTGCCTAAACCTAACTGTTGGTGGTTTCGTTGCCTAAACCTAACTGTTGGTTTATCGCCTGGCAAACACATAGCTAATGACGTTAGCCAACGTTGCCATTTACTAATTAAAAAAAAACAATGAAAGTAAAACTTTAACGCACGAATCGGCTCGCTATTTTGTATCAATTCACCATTTTTCTGTGGTGAATTGAAGTAAAAAGGAGCCCAGTGTCTTCTCAAAATGTTAAACTTACCGGTTTAATGTATGTATTTGAAATACACAGGATACAGTACAAGTGTAAAAACATAAACTCTGACAAATGTCTTCCATCTCCAGGTGTGGTGTTCCCATATCAGAGTAAAAGTGGCCGCTACAAATTCACTTTCCATGAGGCTAAGGAGGCTTGTGCTCAGCAAGATGGCACTTTGGCCTCATACAACCAGTTGTACAGAGGTACTGTGCAACCAATAATGTGTTTTATTGCCGGTATATCAGTTCTCTTAAAACCAGTATGTCTCCTCGTTGCAGCGTGGACGGAGGGTCTGGACTGGTGTAATGCCGGCTGGCTCCACGATGGGACCGTTCATTACCCCATTGTTAATCCTCGGCCTGCCTGTGGAGGAGAACTGCTCCCTGGCATTCGCAGTTACGGGTTAAAAGATAAGAACCACGATCGGTTCGACACTTTCTGCTTCACCTCCCAGACGTCTGGTAAGCTCGGAGCATTCACATTTTCCTGACTGGAAGCTGGAAGCAGATTGGAGGCAAAATCTGAATCTGGAAAATTGGAATAAAAAAATGCATCCATCCATCTTCTTCTGCTTATCAGGGGCCGGCTCGGAGTGGTAGCAGGCTCAGGGAGGTGCTCCCCAGCAATTTTTCCATCAAAAATGTATAGTAGAAATAACAACTGTAAAATCTTAAAGTTACTGTGAGGAACTTTTACCTGGTTGTGAACCAGTCTCAGTTTAGTCCTGATCCTCTATATGACCTACATCAGTAAACCAGACCATCAGAGAGAAGATGGTCTATTTCTATTTAGTTATTATTAATGCTTTCAATCGGTGCAACCAGGACTGAGGGCCAGGCAGGACAGGGTTTGGTGGACAGGTAGAGGATCGAAGGGGTCTGGGGAAGTGGCTGAAAGGAGGGCAACATGATGAAAATGTGAATTAGAGGGAAAATGCATGATGACTTCCACTGCAATCAGAAAAATGTGACAAAAATAAAGCACTTGTCCCATTTTAAATAAAACCATGTTTGCATTTAAATCATAAACAGCCAGTGGACTGAACTTCTGTGGATGTGTGTGTCGTCCTCTCACAGGCTCCGTCTCCTACGTATCAGGATCTTTCTCCTTCGAACAGGCAGGACACGCGTGTCAACGTCAGGGCGGCGAGTTGGCGTTGGTCGGCCATCTTTACTCCGCCTGGCGTTTCCAAAACTACGACCAGTGCGACGGCGGCTGGCTGAGCGACGGTAGCGTACGGTTTCCTATCATCAACCCTAGGGAGCACTGCGGGGGCATCCCCGATGTAGGGGTGCACTCATTTGGATTCCCCAACAAGATGATGCTGTACGGCGCCTATTGCTATAGGTAGCCCCAAAATAAAGACGAAATTCACATCCGTGAGTCCATTTCAGATAAAGACAGATCTACCTTGAACTGAGGTACAAAGATACGTTTTTATTTTTTCCATGATGCTTGTAGTTTGTCTTCGAGAAAATTTGGTTGTCAAAATAAACATTTAAGAACTAATTGGATGGTAAAAACAGGAAACAGTCTTTTATTTTGGAAGCCACAAACCACTTTGATTAATAGTAGAACTGGCAGAATGAAAGTAAATGGTATAAAACATGTTACACAATCATCACTCTTGCACTAATAACGTGTTGACATTTCTGCATCGACTAACTAAAGTTCAGTTAAAGATGTTTGGTTAATTCTGGGTCGATCACCTGCCAGCGTGTCCATTTAACACGAGGCCCAACTACTTCCTGCCAACTCGTTCAAAGACGCTAAAACTCTGTAAATAACTTAACTTTGAGGATGTACTGGTTTATCTGTAAATTAATTGCATGTAATTTATTTTATTCAAATAAAGATGTGTTCACAAGTCAGCAAATTTATTTGCCAATAAATGATTTGTGCATTATTTAAAGATCCTCCTTAAGTCTGAAGATTTGTATTTGTTCACTTGTATCTTTTTAAAAGCTTCGAGATGTGTCTCAATACTGCAGGGACGAAGACACACAGTGACGTGCGACGACCCGAACGCACTAGAGAGACAGAAGAAGTTATCATGGTAGAAGTGGAGTAGTTAGGATGTGCCGATACCAGGCGGCAACATCCGGTTATGTGTCCTAAAACCTGAATTCTCTCTACTGACCAGCAGGGGGCGACTCCTCTGGTTCTATAGAAGTCTATGAGAAAATGACTCTACTTCTCTCTTGATTTATTACCTCAGTAAACATTGTAAACATGAGTTTATGGTCTCAATCTCTAGTTTCAAGTCTTCTTCAATACAGCATGATGTTCATTTAGTACATTATGGTCCATTTAGAGTCAAACAGACCATAAAGCAGGGGATGCTTTAGGGCGGGGCTATGTGATTGACAGGTCTCTACCAGACCGTCTCTACGTCACTTCTCCACATTCCAAATATAGTAACTTCCGTTTAATGGCGGCCGTAATCCAAGATGGTGACAGCAAAATTGTCGAACTCGAGGCTTCAAAACCTCTATGGAAAAAATTTAAAACTATGTAAAATAGGTATGTAAACTACCTAAAATAAGTACGTCAACTATGTAAAATAAGTCCATAAACTACCTTAAATAGTAGCTAAAATAAGTACGTAACTATCTAAAATAAGTACCTAAAATAAGTATCAACTACGTAAAATAAGTATGTAAAATTCGTACATGAATTAAGCATGTAAAACATACATAAACAACATTACAAAAGTCTCAACAACACTTTTTCATGGGACTCGAACACCGGTCTCCTGGCTGAAAGTGTTTGTTTGACCCGTTTGAAGTTGTTTTTCTGGCTTTTTATATTTTTCGTCAGCTGCTCTTCCTCATTCGTTGAGCGTCGCTCGTTGTGTTCACACGGATGGGTTTACATTGCAGTCAGTACAGACTAAATGCAGATAAATTACACTTCACAAATGAACAAAATGGAGTGTTATTCATTCACCATTTCATGAGAGCAGGCTGGATATGGACTTACTTCACTTCTCAATTAATAAGCAAAGATTTTGAACGATTCAATTAGAAACTTGTAGAGTTAATCTGATCAGACATTGTGCTGTTAATCATGTGGTCATGATGAATATTACAAATAGATTCATACAAACATTTTTAATGTGTTAATTGTAGTTAAATCAACAGACACGTAACAACAGTAAAAATTCTACTTTAATAAAAAGTAAATTTTTTATTTGGATCCATTTGTATTATCTCTACTTGTACATTTAGTATGCGTTCATTAGATCAATAATTCACATCAGCTTCATTACTGCCACAGTGTATTACAGTACTTCTTTAAAAACTACAAAAGATACAGTAGATGAGATATTGTTGCATCATAGAAATAATCCCAGATCTACATTTAAAATGTAACTCTCTAATTAAGATATTGTCTACTTATATATTCTCTCCCAAGAATAAAACAATAGCTGCATTTTCAGCACATATTCATTAATTTATCTGCTCACATTAAAGCTGCACTTTAAAGATGCAAAGATGTATTAAATAATCTTTTAGTCGACATAAAACACCAAGAGAGAAGAGTTCACTCACGGTCACTGAGACGGTCTAGGTTCAGTCTATTGATTGACTTCAGGTGCGATCTCCTCCTCAGGTGACTAATTAAGTGTGTGAGCTCGACACCTACACCTCCAGCTGTTCATCTCCACTTCCACCTGGTGTTCAACTATGATCTGTGCGTGAGTTTATTATGCAAATGAGGACAAATATGTTAATTCATGATTGAATCTGACACTACAGGTGAATAAGAATCTGACACTACAGGTGAATAAGGTAAAATTAATAACTAACAGATATCACCATGAAACCTGCCCGGCTGACATTAAGACAATTATTTGTTTTCTATTTCACGTTTTCTGAAGTTGTGTGTTCAATATGCAAATGAGTTATCTTATTAAATATGTGCTAATTTTCATTCATTTCCAGAACATAAATCTAAACGTTGGATAAAACCAGGTTCAAAATTCTTGTTTCATTTTGTTTTTACTGAGGGGATTTAGGATATATCTTTGCATCACTACATAACTCATAAAATACTATTAACAAGCATTAGAAAAAATCCATTTCCTCCATGTTTTTAGTGATAAAATGTAGTATAAATGAGTCTCTGAATGATGTGTGAACAAACCCCTCTGTGTGAACCTTCAGAACATAGAGAGGAATGAAAGTGTAAAGTTTGGTGTATGTAAGAGCTGCTGAAGTGGAGATTTATGGATCAGAGTCTGAGAACAAACTCATTTTAAAGATGTTTTATAAAATGACAAACATGTTGAAGACACTATAGGTGAATAGGGTAAAAAAATGAACCAATAGATATCACCATGAAACTTCACCAGTTCATTACTCACATTAAGATGATTATTTTTTGTATTACAAGTTTTCTGAAATGTTATGTTTTAATATGCAAATGAGGCATTATGTAATGGTACCTTTTAGAACACCTGAATGTGTGTTTTGGATGTTTACGTTCCACTAGTCTGACAGAAAACATTTTATGAAGGCAAAATAGACCAAAATCACAAATTTGAAGAACAATGTTTTGCTCATAGTGTCTTGCTATAAATTGCATTTAAACGAGGACAAAATTCAGATACGGGTACAAAACCAAAGGCAGGTGATCAGAAGTCATAAATCATGTTATTACCAGGTGGAAATAGGATGCTGGACCTTTATGTCAAAAGTGTGCAATTAAAGCTACAGTCGGTAACTTCAATAAAAATAACTTTTTTGTTGTTGTCATATTTGCTCAAACTGTCACTATATCCTGACAGTAGCACACGAGATAGATAATCTGTGATCTGTGTGCGCCCCCTTCTGTGTGAAAGTCAAAAGATGAGAGAGGATCTTGCAAACTGGCCGGAGGTAAGAAAGATGGATCAAAGCGTAGTCTGTTGAGTGTGTGTTGAGTGTTTTGAACACTTTGGAGGATCCTCTCTGATCTCTTCATAAAGCAAAAGATTAAAAAAATAAAAACTTTGAGTACAGAGAGTTTTACAGATTTTCCACGACTGTAACAACTGTGGCCTTGAAGTGACATCAATATTAAAGATTACATTTCTACAGATGGAAAGTCTTTTGAGACACAAGAACACAAGGTGAAATATTATTATTATTATTATTATTATTATTATTATTGTCTAAAAGGCAGGTTGGCTTCAGACATTCCACGCAATGTCCCAGAAGAGCGGAGCTGCCTTCTCCGTGACCTCCTCCTGCTGGTGAGGAAGTGAGGTGACTGAGTCTCCGTCCATCGAACGGGCTGCAGGTGGGAGACAAATAGAGAAGTAAAGGATTATCAGAGACAAATCGTTCTTTTTCCTTCTATTCCAAATTTGGGGCCTACAATACCCACAATGCAACTCAACCACCAAATGCTTGTAGATGTTTTGATAGTAGCGGATAGTGTAGTCTTGAGCCCCTCGTCACAAACAGAGATTATCACTTCTTTTTAACTCCGCACCTACGGATTATTTTCTCATTTTCAAACTTCTTGAGACCAAACCGACGCTGACTTAGTCCTGATCCTCTATCAGACCTCCATCAGTAAAGAGACCATCAGAGAGAAGATGGTCTGTTTCTATAGAGTTATTCTTGATGCTCGTCATCAGAGCCACCGGGTCGGATTCTGGTGAAACCAGATGAACTCATGCAGGTTCACCAGAACCTCCTTCAGCTCAGACTCCAGCAGAGACCAGTCCACCGTGGACAGACCCAGATCCTCCAGCAGAGACCGGTCCACCGTGGACAGACCCAGATCCTCCAGCAGAGACCGGTCCACCGTGGACAGACCCAGATCCTCCAGCAGAGACCGGTCCACCGCGGACAGACCCAGATCCTCCAGCAGAGGCCGGTCCACCGCGGACAGACCCAGATCCTCCAGCAGAGACCGGTCCACCGTGGACAGACCCAGATCCTCCAGCAGAGACCGGTCCACCGTGGACAGACCCAGATCCTCCAGCAGAGGCCGGTCCACCGCGGACAGACCCAGATCCTCCAGCAGAGACCGGTCCACCGCGGACAGACCCAGATCCTCCAGCAGAGGCCGGTCCACCGTGGACAGACCCAGATCCTCCAGCAGAGACCGGTCCACCGTGGACAGACCCGGATCCTCCAGCAGAGACCGGTCCACCGTGGACAGACCCAGATCCTCCAGCAGAGGCCGGTCCACCGTGGACAGACCCAGATCCTCCAGCAGAGACCGGTCCACCGTGGACAGACCCACAGATCCTCCTCCTCCTCGTCCTCCTCCAGGAGCAGAGCTTCTCCTCTCTGGGAGTCAACACCGACACCACGCTGGTTTACTTTTAAACATTTTCTCACCTAAACCTAACTCTAAGTTAGTTCCCTAGCTTGAACTAAACTTCTATGCACTTACTGGGGATGCAGGTGATCAGAGGCTCTTCCCATTGGCCGCCGGGCAGACACTTGATTACAGGATTCCTTTTCTGAACATAACCCCCCTCACAGAAGTACCGCACCTTGGTGTTGGTCTCGTAACGCAGCCGCTTCTTCCCAAACGCCTTAGCTTTGGGAACCTTGGGCGGCTCGCTACAGGACGCTGTCAGATAGAAAGTAAAGAGAGAACGTTGCTTCTTAGATCGTTACCACCAGGGGAGATTTAAAAGACCTTTTAAAAGGAACTCACAGGCGCCCTTCTTGCAGGTGTAGGACAGGTGGTAGTTACACGGCACGTCGCTCCAGTGGCCGTCGTCGTGCCACACCATCACCGCACAGTCCTCACCCGACAGGAAGTAGCTGTCCGGCTGACCTCGGTACCAGTTCTCGTAGAGCTGACGGAGAGAGTGACACGATGACCCGACATACACACGATCAGAGGAAATAATTGTCTTCATGAGTCATAAACTCACCAGAGGGTTCCCGTCCGACCAGCGGAAGTCTCCCTCGATGGTTCTGTCGTTCAGTCCAATCCACTGATATTCTCTGTATTTGTCTAAAAGTAAAGGAGGGGTCACTGCATTGTAGCCGTGTGCACGATACACGGCAGATAAAGTAGGTTAGAGAGAAAGTAAAATTCATATTTACAGCACATTTACACATCAGACGCCACAAAGTGCTTCACAATAAAAGACAAAAGCAATAACTAACATAGAGATGAGTCCCACTATTTGACTTTCATAAGCTGCATATAAATATATACATACACATATATATATGTATATATATATATATATATATATATATATATATATATATATATATGTATATATATATATCAAAGGAAGATGATTTATTGACCTTTTAATGTGGTAAATGTGATGAATATTATCGTTGTGTTTGTATTAACTGGCCCGCACAGTGAAGAGCAACCACTGGAGGAATGTCAGATAACGTCAGATGACGATCTCACCGCCCGGTTTCCAGACAAAACACAGACTTCAAAACCTTTTATGAATCAAATGAAACGGGGCTGAATAAAAGGGAAGAGATGAAAGGTCGATGTTTATGTCTCGTCTGGACACTTGTGAGAGGAAAAGGTTTGTTCAAGAGTCTGAAGTGGAAGAATAAAAGATCACTAGTTAGATATCTGTTACTGTCGAAGGGACGCCTCAAACAACCGCATCCACCTCTCACATCCCTTCATATGGTTTGTATTATATTGTAAAGGTTATTTTCAAATATTATTATGAAGCATTTTGTCACAATTTCACATTTGACAGTCACAGTATAAAACAGTGCGAATCATAGACGGCATCCTTCAAGATGTCCAAGTTCAGCTCATTGTTTCTGTTGATCTGCACCTTTTAATATTTCATATTTCATATTTATCAACGTCAGAGGAAGGTTTGAAACTTTGACAAGATAACAATAATGTTATTCACATATTGATTCAAAAGGTGTTGAACATATTATTATTACTATTACTGTAATTATCATCATCATCACCATTATCATTATTAATATTATCAGATCATGTTTTTATCATTATAAAGATAATTATTATCATCATCAATATTACTATAATTATTATATAATTTGTTATCATTTGAATGATCATCATTGTTACCATCATCATTATTATTATAATAAAACAATGGATCATACTAATGATCATCATTATTAGTATTGTTATTATTGACTCCAGCATTGATCAGAGTGGCCGGTGTTCCTCCTCCTCCTCCTCCTCCTCCTCCTCCTCCTCCTCCTCCTCCTCCTCCTCCTCCTCCTCCTCCGTGCCTCCAGATGCCTCCAGCATTGATCCGGGTGGCCGGTGTTCCTCAGGGTTTTTACAGTTATTATTATTATTATATATTTTGTTTATCACTATATTAATCCTCCTCCTCCTCCTCCTCCTCCTCCTCTGTGCCTCCAGATGCCTCCAGCATTGATCCGGGTGGCCGGTGTTCCTCCGGGTCCTCACCGTTGACGTAGCCCTGCTCCTCGGGCGTCATCACAGACAGCAGATGTCCTCCACACAGGCGACAGTGCTGCTCCGCCGCCTCCCAGCTCTGCCTCTTCACGAAGTGATGATAACAAAAGCCCTGGAACTTGTCCCAGCCGGACTCGCACACCTCCAGGTCTGATGGTGGGGACGGAGACAGAGGAGAGTCAGCACAGGAAGGTCTCTCTCTGGAAGATCACACATGTGTTTTTATCAAACAGCTGACTCTGAACCTGTCTGGCACAAGTCTCCTCCGTATCCGCTCAAGCAGAAGCACCGCGCCGGTTCACCGTCGACACACGTGCCTCCGTTCACACAAGGGTTCTCCAGGCAGGAGTCTGCAGCTGTGAGGAGAAGAGCTTCATCAATGTCTCAGACCCTTTAAAGTATATCGTGTGTATATGTTCTGCAGCTGCTGTAACGATTGAATCCCCAGATGTCGGATCAATAAAGTTCATCTATCTATGTCATCCACTGCCTGATTTATAACAGTGTTTCACATGCAGTCCACCAGCAGAGGGAGCTGATACATCAGCTACCAGGAACCCACTGCTCAGTTTCAACTTCTCTAATGTCACACGAATAACAGAGAAGCAGTTGTTGGGAATACACAATTTACATCTTAAGCTCCGACGATGCTCATTTGTAAGACAATGTTTAAAAAAAACAACCATTTGTGATATCCTGAGAAGTACAATGACTTTAAGTACTTTTTGTTCTCATCCCTACAAACTGAATGTTCATATATTCCAGTACCTGAAGTGGCTCCTGGTTTTGCAGCAGAGACTCTGGCAGCCGGCCTGGAGGCAGCCATGGCAGGATACTCCGGGTACGCGGTCACGTCGCTGCTGTCGGCGGTGAGAGTCGGACCGCTGGTGTCCTCCTCATCCGGACGCCACGTGCACATTTTAACTGAATCTGTGCTGGTCTCCCCCTCACCTCCCTCTGATCCATGTTCTGTTGACACAGTTTATCATCGGGGTTATTTCTAAATGCAAACAAGCTCAACTTTCGGGGCTTTTTAGACATTAAAAGCAGTAGTATGTGATTGTCTTAAGTTCATATTGGTTACATTTAAACCTAACTAAGTGGTTCCCTGTGAAGACGGAAGTTTATTTTGAAAAGACTGTATTCATGTGACGAGCTGAAATCTTTTCCGTAAGACATCATACGAACCGATGTATGAGGATACGTTGCTCGTGGTGATCGGAGTCACGACCTCTTGCTCCTTAGTGACGTCATCGGATTCCTCAGTGACAGGAGGCTCGGCGCTGTACTCCAGATCAGACCGAGACTCCTGCGGTGTGGAGGAAGAAGGCTCTGGTTCCCAGTCGGGCGTGAGGGTCAGATGAGGGATCAGTGTGATTTTTACATCTGATGGTGTATCAGTGGCATCCTCGCCGTCAGTGTGGTCCGTTGAGAGACTTGGATTTGTCGACAACAGTTCTGCTTTCACCTCTGGGCTCTCTCCTGATGAATCACCTGATTCTTCTCCGCCATCTTGCTCCACCCCCACCGGATCACTGTCTGTGATACTTTGGGTTGTGCTGAGGAATACCTCTGGGCCTTCTGCGAATACTTCCTGTTCACGTCTGTCCCGGATGTCCTCCAGAGGTTCGGCCCCAGATGAAGCGTTGCTTTCGGGTACGAAGGTTATAATCTCCGGGGAGCCGGCTTCAACGTCCGCAGAAGTCGGTGACAGGGTAACAGATACGGTTGATGTCGACAAAGTGACCGGATCAGTGCTCAGGACCGGAGCGTTCACACCGGAGTCACCTGTGACTGTGAGGACCTCTGCCGTGGGGGGTTCTGCGGGATGGATGTGTCCACTCTGGTCGGTTGGATCATCTGTTGCCGTCTCCTCTGAAGTGCCGCTGGAGTCCTCGTCACCGTGACCGACTGGGATGGACGACTCCATGGTTACACCTGGGAGCTCTGGAGTGGGATCGTAACCTGCCAAGAAACAGGATCGTCGTAAATGATGTGTGAAAGAGATCTATCTTTTTTTCAATGGTAAATAAAAACAAATACAGAACTTTTAAGTTCCTGTGAATCAGAATCACAAACAACTTGACAAACAAAGGTCAGTATGATAACATGTTTACTGTGGTACTTATTAGCAATACCACAGAGTAGAAATACTCTGTTACAAGTAAAAGTACTGCATTCAAAATGATATCCCCACAGGGCCACTAGCAATGGAGGAACCCAGAACATCCTACGTTTAATATTCACCTGAATCAGAGGGGGGGACCAGAGACACAGAGTCTTCCTCATCTAGAAGAGGATTTACACTTTCCTCTCCAGACTCCTCTTCTGTTGGATGGTCCTCAGGCGTGCTGTTTTCAAAAGACGGCAGCGAGGTGGTGGTGGTGGTGGTGGTGGAGTGAATGTCCGTTTCCTCGTCGTGGGTTGATGTCGTCACCGCTGACATCTCCTCAACAGAACCAGCGCTGGCTTCTTCTGGCTGCCCCGAAACACCGTAAGAGGTGCTCGAGTAGACGAGCTCCGCTTCAGAGGCGAGTTCCAGGTGGACATCTGGAGTGTGGTCCTCTTGTGAGACAGGAAGCTCGCCCTCCTGAGGAACCTCTGGAGAGCTGCTGAGGAGCTCATTAGCATCAGTTCCAGATGTTGCGTTAACAGCTGGCGTATCCGGGCTGTCAGTCACAGAAATATGACGCTCTGAGGGCTCTTCGCTCTCTGGTGATGTTGCATCGGTCGTGGGTGAAGTGGAGTCTTCATCAACGGTTACTACGCCATCGGTCTTTGGAGAAGTTGTTGGAAGTGCGTGAGACTCTTCATGATCTGGGTTTTCTTCAGGAGCAGGCTGATGGGACTCTGGGATGATGGCCTTCTCTATGACCTCCCAGGTGTCCTCCACGGTGGACACATGCTCCTGATGCTCAGATGGAGGAGTGACAGTCTGATGAAGGTCTGTCGTCAACAGTGGTTCCTTGTCATAACGCAATGTCGGGGGCTGAGCCTCCACGGGTTCCCGCTTTACAGGATTGGCCGTCTGGGCGTGGTAGACCTCGTCGCCCTCCTTTGCGGTCGCCTCGCTCAGAATGAACTCCTCCTCCTCTGCAGGATTAGTGAAGAAAACAATGTCCTGGCCAATGTCCTCTGGCTCAGTGGCAAGAAAATCCTGAGGAGATTCTGTGTAAGCGCCGTTATCGCCTGGAATGAAGAGCAGAAGTACAACAGGTTCATTTACAGGTTAGAAAGAAGAAATAGCATCTGCGACCTCCATTAGAACAAACAAGTGGGCACCTTCAACATTCTGGAGACTGATTGTAGTATATTTATATTGTAGTTGGAGCCAAACTGATTCAGAGGCAATGGTACCGTAACTGTACAATGAAAAAACGTCAACCTTAATTTTACCAAATAACAATTGCTACAATGTCGGAAAACAATTGAACCATCTTTGAACCATGGAAAAGAAACCATCTCGAGACCCCTGAGATTCATCTTGTGACCCCTTTAAAGTTCTTGATCCTAATTCTTAGAATGCACAAAATAAGCCAGGACACTTCAGGATTGTTCTCTTACTTCTGAAGCAGTAGACGTCGTGTCGAGTGTGAACCTCGGGGAAGCCCGTCTGGTTGCTGTAGCGATAGACGGTTCTGACGCCGGGTTCACCGCCTCCACAGCGCTCCCTGGGGGTGACGATGGGGTAGCGGACGCTCCCGTCCGCCAGCCAGCCGGGACTGCAGAGGTTCAGTCCGTCATTCCAGGCCACGTACAGCTGAGCCGTGGTGACCAGCTCGGCCCCGTGACTCAGACAGTAGGCCTTGGCCTCCCAGAAGGTGAAGCGCTGGGGGGCGGAGCCATGGAACACCTCACCTTCACACAAGGAGAGACAGGTGTCAAGTTCTGATGATCTCTTGCCTGTTAATAAAAGGCTTCATTATAACTTGTGTTGCGTCCGTTCTCCTCTTGGGATTCTGGGATGTAACAAAACATCAAACCTTTATGAAGCTGGCTTTATGCACAAGTTATCTTTATATATTGTAGCATTAAGATTCCCCTTTATTGAAAGTAAGGCGTCCAAACCAGGGAAAAAAAGCCCCAAACAAGGGGTGTCCTCATACTTTTGACCAAACCGTATCACTTGGTAATACTGGTAATAGTTTAAAATCTGGGCGTCTCAGCACTCATGTTGCTTGTACCAATTCCAGTAATTTAAACTGCTACTCGAAATGTTTTCCTAACTGACGAGAATGCAAATTTACAAAAGTAAAGTTAAATTAAAATACTTTTGGTCTACTTACCGTTGATGTTCTCCACGTAGCAGTAGACGTCATACAGCTCATCAGGCTCTAACAGTCCGTAGTTCCTCACGCCCGGCAATCCGTCCATGCCGCCAAAACAACGCTCTCTTGGCATCTGGATTGGATATCTGTGTAAGAAAATGTCACAAAGCATTGAGGCTCCTCATTTTTCCTCAATGATGGCAACGCTCCAAACGTGCACTTGTTTAAGCCTGTATATGGATCACCCATTGGTTTGACGGTTTGAAGCCTCGAGTCATGGTTTTTGGCTTTCACCATCTTGGTTTTTGGCCATTGCCATTTTTGTTTTTGTCCGTTGCAATTTTGGTTTTTAGCTGTCGCCATCTTGTTTTATTGCAACCAGAAGTGACACAAGAGGGTGCAACCGAACGCTGAATAAGACATTTATAGGCGACCAAAATGTTACAATAAACTTTCATGAAGTGAAAACAAACTGTGAAAGGGTTAAAGTTGTAAGACAAAAACACGGATAACTCCCGGACCGGACAACGGCGTGGTGGCGACCTGTCAATCACTGTGTAGCCCCGCCCTAATGCATCCCCTGCTTTATGGTCTGTTTGACTCTAAATGGACCATAATGTACTAAATGAACATCATGCTGTATTGAAGAAGACTTGAAACTAGAGATTGAGACCATAAACTCATGTTTACAATGTTTACTGAGGTAATAAATCAAGAGAGAAGTAGAGTCATTTTCTCATAGACTTCTATACAACCAGAGGAGTCGCCCCCTGGTGGACACTAGAGAGAATGCAGCTCTAACACATGAAGCTTTGGCTTCACTTATTCGGCGGAGGTTGCTGCCTGGTTTGACCTCTTCTATGAGTGAGTGTGCAAGTGGGGAGAAATGTTTCTGTTCACATGACGAGTGCTTGAACATCCGAGAGACCACAAACCTTTGATTCTAGATAACGCCAAAAGAAAGGTCAGGTGCTCACCTCACTGAGCTGTCTGAGAGCCAGCCTGCATCACACTGCTCGTATCCGCTGTGGTAGGCGGCCAGGAGCTGCTCCGGAGTGGCAATCTCAGCCCCGATCTCCTCGCAGGCCTCTCTGGCTCGCTCAAAGGTGAAGGCGTACCGGCTGGATGCATCGCGGTAATGGAACACCACCCCTGTAAAAAAAAAAAAAAAAAGCAATAGTGTGTTATGTGATCATTCATGCAAAGAGGCATTAGAATGCAGTTACGCCAGTTTCCATAAACCACCTTTACGCAAGTATTTCAAATAGGACAGGATTGCGTAATTAAGTAGCAACAAGCACCAATAATTGTGCTACATCAGGACATTTCATTGCCGCTTTCTACATAAGATGTCATTTGTATATTAATTAATTTGTCTCTTATGAGCCGCGTGCAGTTTGGTGGTTTTTATCGGTCACCTGAGGCGCGTTTCCACCAAGAAGATCCTGGTCATTTCAGTCCCAGGATAAGATTTCTATGAACTAAAAGCCAGTTGTTGTTTTGATGAGGGCTGCTGATGGTCGCAGTGGTAAACATGAAAGATGAGAACAAAGCTAACTTTACTTTTAATGTCATCAAGTCAAAGAGAAATGCTCCACCCTCATAATAAAATGTTCCTAAATAGATACTAGAGTACTTCCTTGTTTTAGGAATGAAGCAGAAAGTGCTACCCCTCAACAAGGGCTTTTTGGGGGGTAGAATGTCCCCAGAACTTAGTTTAGACCCTGGTCCTTGCATTTGAAATGCAATGAAATGAGAGTCACAAAAAGGGGCTTATGGTGATGAATTACTCTAAATGGAAAATTTCAACAAAGTACATTTACTCAAGTACTGTACTTACTTTGATTTCACTTGAGTATTTCAATTATATGTAAGATTTCAGACGGAAATACTCGACTCTTTACTATCTGAAAGCCGTACTGATTTAGTATTTTACACACAAACCATATGATGGCTTTAATTTGATTGTACAACTTCCTTTACTTTTACTTTTACATAAAATATCTTAGATTTATTAAAACTCTACCTCACCTTTGACCTTGATCTGAGCCACGTCGTCGGCGTCCTCCAGGCCCTGCTGCACCTCGCAGCGGTAGAAGCCGGTGTCGTTCTGCCTCAGGCCCTCCAGCCGCAGGGTGAGGTCGGCGGGGGAGGAGGCGTAGTTGAGCAGCGAGGCTCGGTCCTTGTAGGCCTCGCTGACTCTCACCCTGTCGCCGCGGGCCACCAGGATCTCCGCCTCTTGGCCGTGAGTCAGCACGCTCCATTTGACCCGGGGGAGGGACAGCGCGGCGTGGCGGCCGTTGGTGGAGGGGGACGGCGGCGGGTGGGCCAGGGACACCAGGCAGGGCAACGTCAGAGAGCCGCCCAGCACGGAGACCACGGGCGGCGTGCTGGGGATGGTCACCTGGAGCAGCTTCGAATCATCTGAGGAGAGGCGAACATTCATGTCTGTGCGTTACAGAGCTGGAGCCGCGAGACTAGCTTAGCATAAAGACTGGAAGCAGGGGGAAACAGCTAGCCTGGCTGTGTATGTATGAACTGATAAAGCTCCTCAAAGTTACTGTGAGGAACTTTTACCTGGTCCTGAACCAGTCTCAGTGTAGTCCTGATCCTCTATCAGACCTCCATCAGTAAACGAGACCATCAGAGAGAAGATGGTCTGTTTCTATAGAGTTATTCTTATATATATATATATATATATATATATATATATATATATATATACATGCACTGGATGATACATGTATCGGTGTTATAATGAAATCTGTCAATATTGTCAATGCAGCTAAAAGAGAAACAAACAGCCGTATCAGTCTGGTTCCCTGCCGGGACAATCCTTGAAAACGTCCTCCAGAGTGTGCGCGTCAGCAAAAACAACGACCGACAGGAAATGATTAAACGGCACCCCGCCGCCCTTAAAGTCAGAGGTCATGTATGATCATTTAATGGAGGGTTGGATGTCAGTAGAGGGGGGGGGGGGGGGGGGGGGTGTACCTGACTCCTGGTGGTGGGTAGAGGACGACGGCAGGACGAGGAGACAGATGGCACACAGCAGCACAGGTAGAGACACATCCAGTCTGCAGGTGAAGGACGAGAGAGGAGGGAGGGGCCCAGACACTCACGTTTATACTTTGAGTTTATTTCACCCAACGAAAGGTCAACTCAAGCAGAAGCTTTGGTACCTCGCTGTCATTTTATAGACATAAATTAAAGTAGAAATATATTAAAATAACTGCTGGAACAATACTGGTGTCGATAAATATGCATGTATGTATGTGTCCTTCGCATATCTCGACAACTGTTCATGTGATCTTGGTGCTGTGATGAATTTGGTGTGATTTGGACGCGGGGGGGGGGGGGGGGGGAGGAGCTTTGCGTCGAGCATGTCGCCCGGCTCTTTGACTGCGGTTCACTGTTGCTTTATGTACTTTAACGTGGAAACAGAACTCTTCGAGAGATGAGCAGCACCTCCGGGGTTCAATCAGAGTCCCGAACAGGCACCGAGTTCAGTCACTAATCGTGTACATAAATAACAGTAAAGTCCACGGCTTGCTGAGGTTTTTGACAGAAACGTGTCGACTCTCTCCTCACTATTGAATGCATAGAAACACGATGGAATCAGAGTTTTCAGAGGAGCAGACGGACAGAGGGATCCGTCTGTGTGTCCTTGGAGCTTTCTAGCTGCGGTGAGTCAGACTTCAGGAGCTGCAGGACGTGAGCTGAATCCTGATTCCCTCAAAAAACTCCCCGGAGGGTCGGACCGAAGCCCAACCTCCAACCTAACTAGATTTATACCATTATTACCGCTCCTTTCATCCCACACTATATTCACTTTTCTTTTTTTCCATCCTGTTTTTTTTTTCTTTGTCGTGTTGTAATTAACATCCTGCTTGGTGTTTTCTCTTCTTCTCTGACCGGCTGTGTTGAGAAAGACTTTGATCCAACAACAGAAAGCCTTTGTATCACCCAAGAGCTGAAAACATCGAAGGGTCCTTAATGGTAGTTAGAGGAGCATTTTTAACAACCTGACGGTCACTGAAATGCTGCCACCGAGAATCTCTGACTCCAAACACTTTTCTACCGTTACTGTGATTCACTACCTGTGCGTTATGTTAGCAGCCTTCATTAGAATTGTTCAGAACGTATACGTGTAACAGGACTTCACAAACAATGGATACGGGAGAACCAGAACCAGGACTGAGAGGGGCAGACTGTCAGACCCTGCTGCAGTAGAACGAGAGGTTTTCTGAAGGGAGTCTGGTGCTCAGAGACACTACCACTGTAGTCCACAGGGGGCGACAGAATCAACACTAAATAAAAGCTCCTCATAGCAGCTTTAATATTTAAACAGTGTTTATAAATGAATGTCTGCTTTTCTGTGGCAGAAGCAGAACGTGAATAAAGGATCAGATGCTCCAGCTGGAGGAAAATAAATAAATAAACAGTCGAGCTGCACAAAGTGTAACAAAACTGATTCCAATTTTGGTGTTTTTTGTCAACATTTGTCAGCTCCTTCGGGCACAAACAGGAAACAAGCCGGTGACCTCCGACACCTTCACCGACTCCACGGCAATGAGGGCCGAGACCTGTCAGCGTTTCACCTGCAGGTCTGAATCCACGAGCAGTTCACCTGAGCAACTAAACGCAGAGTTCAGGAGAGCAGAGGCATTACAATTACTGTACGTCAAACTTCCCTTTGACTGAAAGGAGTGTTAATACCTGGCGTGACGGAGGAAAATTAAAGTTTGTTTTGTGGGCCTCAGCAGAGACACATTTCTAATCAACATAGGATTAATAAATAATCCCTCAGCAGCGCTTTTAATGCCTAAATCTGGCTCCGTCACTCCAAAAGGAAAGCTTTGAAGACAGAAACGCCACTCGGGACGAAGCTGGCCGTTCAAATCGTTTCATACAGTCGATATCCATCAGATCCTGTCTGCTATAAGAAGTAAAGTTGCCATCTTTCATAAAAACTGAAGGAGGTAACTTCAGCTTCCCGTCATACTGGTTTCACTTTCTCTATACATCCTGACGATCTTCCACCGGTGTCTCTCTATTCAAATCTAACAACCCCTTCATTCCAAACTGACCAGCTATCAGTCTGGATCAGTCGTTCTCTGTCTTGGCCTCAGCGAGGAGGGGGGGGGGGGGGGGGGGAGAGGTTCTCCTGCAGGCCGGGGACGCATCCCGGGCAACATCAGAAGTGCAAAGACCAGCATCACAAGTGGCTGAATAGTCAATGACTTCACCTTGAGGGGAAAGACGGCGGAGGCCAAGAGAGAGGATGTTTGACCGCTCGGTTTGCCAGGAAGGGTCATTTGAGGCTGGGAGAGGGGGGGGGGGGGGGCGACGACTACATTCTTAAAGAGCTGCACCAGCTTCGTGAGAGTTTTGGCCCATTTGTAGCTTCACCCAGTGTGTTTAATGGGAGGGCTGGTGCTCCTGTAGAAAGTCCAGCACTGCACACATTCATCTGAGATCTAAACTACAAAAGAGACCATTTAAAAAAAAATGAGTTACATCTGCTACGTCTCACATAGAAGCATTCAACACTTGTAATATTGCTTTTCTTACAACTATTTAATCTTTCATTGCGTCGATCGCGATGTAAACAGTAGAAATACAACATCACGGTGAGCTGATCGTCGTGACGTTGCAGCTGCTGCAGCTAACGAACATAATAAAACGTGACTATTGTCAAGTTAATGAGAGTCAACAAACACTTTTAATTTGATATGATACCGATACTTTATGTTACAAGTTAAACTAGTATACTGATACCGATGGTTTTGACTGTATTATGTATCTGCATTCACTTGGTCAATCACTCATTTATGTGGATGAAGCTGACGAGGCACATTCATGTCAGCTTCATTTAGATAACAGTAGATGTGGGACTCTGAGCTAAAAAGGTTGGGAACCACTGTAGTTGATAAGGAATCAATACCTAAAATGAATCTTTGAATCTTAGTTATATATACTTAACACACATATTGAGAGCTAAAGCTGAATGGCTTCAATAAGTGATTTTAAAAGGGTTCAGATTTGATATGCAAATTAAAATTGAGATTAAAAATAAAGAAATCAATAAGCGCTGAGGAACCGAGTGACCTCTGCCCTCTGGACTCAAAGACCACAGAGACGAACACAGCCTCTCTTTGCCTCTTTCAGGTTTGAGAACCAGTCGCTCGGGATCGACCCCGACGCCACCGCTCCCACATCACGCCACCTCAAATGACTCGGTGGGCCCGTCTCCAGGGGCAACCCTAACCCCCCCCATTCTGACTGACACAACCTGACAGGAAGCAAGGAGCAGCCGGGGAGGGAAGAAAAGAGTGGCAGAGAAGAAGAAGAAGAAGAAGAAGAAGAAGAAGAAGAAGAAGAAGAAGAAAGAGACTTGAGTGCAGAGAGAGACGCTAGGGTCATGGGAGGGATTGGGGAAACGAGTCGGCCTCCAGCAGCAGCAGCAGCAGCAGCAGCAGCAGCCGGGTCGTATTAGCTGTTAGCCGCTGACTCCGAGTGCCGCGCGGCAAAACTATTACAGAAGTGGCAAACGCCATACGCCACGAGGCTCTGGTGTGTGTGTGTGTGTGTGTGTGTGTGTGTCTTAGTCTGCATGCCAAAAGCTGACTAAGCAAAATTGCGGTGAGCCTTAAGGGCTTATTATACCTCAGACGGTGACAAAAAAAGCTAAAAACAGCAAACAACAAAACTCTGGTCTGCTCTCATTTTTTATTTTGAGTCACAAACTCACTGATGCTGCTGAGGAGACGCTTCACCTTCTGTTACTCTTTGACTGCAGCAGCTGCGTTAACCTGCTCAGAGCCAACTGAACCATCGGTCACTGAGACCAAAAGCGTTTAAAACTAAAACACAAGGGCCTAAAAGAACTGCATCCTTTCTTTCCATTCCTACAAGACGGAAATCATTGTATTCTGTAACAAAGACTCAAAGTCACTGCTCAGCTTTAATAGACTGAGCTTTAGCAGCCACGACGAGGTTTTATCATTTCAAACTAATAGCGGCAATTTGAGGTCTCACGTACAAACAGGAATTAGAAAAGAACTCCTTCGTCTCCAGCAGGATGGACTATTGTAAAGGTCTGTTGTCTGGTCTTCAGTACATTCAGGCCTACAGAGTTGTAACATGAACCAAGAGAAGTGAGCACATCCCTCATGTTCTCTGACAACTTTACGTGTCAGCAAACAGACTTTGTGTTTGTGTCATATAATGAATCTAAGCTCCACTATGTTCACCAGCTAGTCTCTCACTGAGTCTGTCTGCTGCTGAGCTTCTACCTTCTCTGAAAACAATAAGAATGAACAAGAACAACGGGCTGAAAGTCACTATAAAAGCTCCGTAAATATTGATTTTTAGATGTATAGCCTTGTGCCTTAATTTCTGTTTTTGTCCTGAGTGACCTGCCTTGTTTCTGAACTCTTGAATTGAATAAACTAGTGCAGACTCTCTGACTAAATCACAGCTATAATCAGCCTTTTTATTGTGTGCGCTGCCTTAAACGGGCTAAATACAAAGATGTAACACAGCGAACATCCCCACTCGACTCAAAAGCTGGGATCACCGTTTGTATACTATATATATATATATATATATATATATATATACACATATATACATATCTACAGTATATTCATTATATTTACGGATGCACACATAAACTTGTGGTTTTGTATCAATTCAGATTAAAATGTACATTAGTTTTCCAATAAAGCCTCTGAACTCTCTCAGGTGTTTTTCAGTTAATCTGGTTGATTAGATTCTCAGAACTGTGTTGGCTTTAATAAACTGTAACTGTTAGCTTTGTTGAACACCTTTATCATTTTTATCAGTAGATGGTTTGTGACTGAATTAATTCCCATTAAAAGCTGAGCAGAAGTCTAATCAGCCAGAATAATAGAACGCACCTGTGTGGGTGTTCAGAGGTTTAAGTGTACTTAAACTTTGAGGTACTTGTACTTACTTGAGTATTCCCTTTTGATGCACATGTTTAAGTTCTACTCCACGACATGTCATAGAGATATATTTAAAATATTCATTTTACAGCTACAGATACTAGTTACTGTGCAAGTTTTATGAAATACAAACTCAATAAGAAATATCTCCACCTTGACCAACGACAACATTCAAATGCTTACATGTTCATGCATTCATAATAATAAATCAACATCTTAAAAAAAACTCTAAAAGAAGGCTTTCTGCATAATGAGCACTTCTGGTACTTTAAGTATAATTTATAGATGAAACGTCTGTACTTTTACTTTGAATTTAAGTTGTTTGTACCGGTGTTGGGAGTATTTTTACATTCCTGTATTACTAATATAACTATATATATTAATACTCATGTCTGTGATTCTGCAGCAGCTGATGCTGTATTTTATATCTGGATGTGCAGCCCAACCACGCATTCTTTTTTGATTTACGATTATAATATTGGGTTGATCAGAAATGTGACCAGTGTGTTTTCAATAGAGCACGTGAACGCACTTAAACATAATGAAGGCAAATCAAATGTGAAAAGGCGACCAGAATAAGAAGAAATGGAACTGAGAAAGAGCTGAAAGTGTCATTTAACAGTCATGTTCTCTGTCTAATCATGTGGAACAGATGTAATGGACTCACTTCATCTTCATCAGGCTCAACTCTCGGTGTGGATCCAGTAGGTCGGGTCCTCGCGGAGCCTCCGGACAGGTGCACGTCGGAGACTTGTGTCCGTTTTTTTAGACTCAAAAGTCCTTCTGCGACACAAAGACCGACGTCGGCTTTGACCGACAACCGAAACCGCCGAGAGGAGAGGAGGTGAAGAGAGGAGAAACTGGGGTGAAGGCAGTGTTAGAAGACCAACACCTCCTCCTCCTCCTCCTCCTCCTCCTCTTCCTCCTCCAGCCTGGAAAATCATAATCCTGCTGAGGGTGAAGAACAAAAGAAGGGTGCTTATAGATCATTTTCACTTTTTCTGTTTATACAGTTAAAGCTAAGTGGTTCCCAAAACTATTATGATTTGATTTAACGAGGTGTGTTGTGCATTGACCTTGAACTGCCCTATTTTAGGTGATAATAAATCACAATTAAAGCTGCAATATCTGACCTTTGTATGGCCACTAGGGGGCAGAGGAGCAAACAAACTGATGCTAATGTACAATTTCAGCAGACACGAAGCTGCATTAGGATTCATTCACTGTCCGTTTCTAGAAACAACTTTAAACGTCTTTTAAATTCAATATGTGTGGCATTAATATAGCAAACAAGTCTTTTTGACAATTGTTCCCAATGAGGAGAAAAATCGCTGTCTGTTTTCAGAGCGCTCAGTCTTTTATGCTTTTTAACCCTCCTGTCGTGTTCGTTTCTCCCCCCTTACTTTAGTGTTCCTGTTTTAACTAACTCTTACATTAACACAAACAACATTAATCATCACCACATTTTATTTAACACTCTTGTAAGCTGTAAACAATGTCTCCGACTAGTCGTTTACATGAACAACTGCTGTGAATATACTAGGGCTGCACCTAACGATTATTTTAATAATCAGATCATGAAAACACAAATCTTTCTAAAAAATTAAGAAAGTTGTTTGTGGTCCTTTTGTTGTTCAGACTACAATGAACAATATTTAAACCAGATGTTGAATCAGAAAACTAATCAAATATAAACTAGAGTTTATTCTGTGATCTGTCTTCACTGTTTACATGTTGAAAACAATCTCATCAGTCCGATCGGCTGCAGCGTCCAATCACATCACAGATGAACAATGAGGGGGCGTGTCGTGTCGGGAGCGAGGATCGCTTCCGGTTGAAAGGTTCAACCGGAATCGAGGAAAAGACAAATAAGAGACTTGAGTCTCTTAATTGTCTTTGCCTCGCTCCTCGATCCTCGCTCGAACCGGAAGTTGTTTTGCACCGCCATATTGACGGCCGTCCCAAAGCTCTTATTTCTGCTCTGAGGAGCGAGGATCGAGGAGGGAGGAGGGATCTCTGAGGAGCCGTGAGCGAGGACCCACGAGAACAGACTTCCAGGAAGTGTTTTAAGGGCCGACACGCCCCCTCATTGTTCATCAGTGATGTGATTGGACGCTGCAGCCGATCGGACTGATGAGATTGTTTTCAACATGTAAACAGTGAAGACAGATCACAGAATAAACTCTAGTTTATATTTCATTAGTTTTCTGATTCAACATCTGGTTTAAATATATGTTCATTGTAGTGTGAACAACAAAAGGACCACAAACAACTTTCTTAATTTTTTAGAAAGATTTGTGTTTTCATGATCTGATATTTCCCTCAATAACTTTTATTATGGATGTCCCAAAAAAGACAACATGGAGACTTCTACGTCCTCCTCTGCAGCTTTCAGTCTTAGCCTCCAACCCTCTCTGGGCTCCGTCTACGTTAGAGGTTAACTGCCAACGTGCAAAAATGGACAAATTCCCGATGGCTCGGCAGTTTGCAATAAAAGCCGAATTATGCGGCTGATGCTGGGCCGTGACTAACATGATGTGTGAATGAAAGAAAAGGTAATCTGCAGAGTCAAGCTCCCAATAACCTGACCCAGGGGGTAATAAAACCCCATAAAATCCATATAGTGTTGCCTAATGAGATCAACGGCGCTCTTTCATGTATTTCAAGGACTTGTTAATGCAGCAGGTGAACACTTAATCTTCTTTCATTTCAAATGTGGAGAATAATAATAAATCAATCATTTGTAATTGCATTCAACATACGGTCTAGATTACCAAAAAAAGAAAGGATCACGTAGCCAAAAGATGTTTCAATTTGTTTATTGTTTATTATATATGAAGGAGAAAATGTTGTTTTTAACATAACAACACATTCGCAGAAGAAAATCCAAAGTCTCTTTTGGTTTTAAAGCTCTGGCTTTTACTTATGGAGGTAATACGTGGACATCAAATCATATTATTCACATTATTGGCCCTGCACCAGGAGATTTAGAAGGGATAAGCAGTAAGGGGGGATAATCTAGACTTAAATCACATGTCGCTGTGCAATATTTATTTGTCTGTAACCCAAAAGGCTGGAGAGGTCTCAGGTTACTAAAGTGAAAGGGCTTCACATGACACCTTAAGGCCTCAGTGGGCTTCAAGTAAAGTGTGTTTGATCAACCGAGACGCTCCTTCTGACAAATTAATTTGGTATTTGACATTTTTTGGAACTTTATGAGTAGGGAACCGGTTCTAAATGAGTAAAAACAAGCAGTATTGACGCGGTCCAGAGTTCATGGTTCTGCTATCGGTACTTTCTTAGTTCTGGAGTGAGATGTCCTCGTCTCAGACGTTCCTCTCTCTGTGTCTTTGTCTCTCTGTGTCTTTGTCTCCTCTCAGTACAGCGTGAGACTCACATCATGATCAGAGAGGAGAACACATTGTAGAACTCTGGTCGTCTCAAACACAATAAAACCCTCACAAGTAAGTTCATCACAACATGTGACCAACAAGCAGAACATCAGTCTGTTTGTGGAGCAGCCGTCAGGTAACGGTAGTGATGTCATACGGTAGTGATGTCATACGATAGTGATGTCATACGGAGTTTGATCACAAGAACAGGACCATCACTGAGAGATCATCACTGAGAGATCATTGATTTGCGGAGATAAAGATTTTAGAACTGCTCAAGAAAGACTTTGTTTAAATAGAAGAAGAAGAAAGTTGATTCTTTTCTTAATTGTCATTTTTTCTCCCAAAATAATCAAAACAAACCGATAAGCAGTATCGATAGGAGTATCGATAACATCCTAACGATACCCAGCCCTACTTATGAAACAGACAATCTGACGTCTACTTTCAGCAGCAAGTGTTCAGACTTCAGATTGAAGAGTTATTTCTAGGCTCTGGGTGCACACATGGACTCTTAAGTGTGCCACATGTTGAAGTGTACCACATGTTCATGGATGCCTTTATGCACGCGCCAAAGGAGTTCTGTTGTCTATCGCTATGACGGCTACCCGTTTACACAGGTTCTGTCAGAAAGAGCCGCAAGTGTAGCTACAGCCTTGGCGACGAGACATCGATTGATTCACTGCGTGTGCAGTGTTTATGTTTTTATATTGGGTTAAGTGATCATGAGTGGGACAGAACATGATAAACAAGTATAGTATTATAATTATCACTATTTTAATTCTGGTGATAACCGGGACAGTTTGGTGTTCCACAGATATTTGTCGTGACTCTGGACATCCAGCATTAAAGCCGGGACGATTCAGGACGAACCGGGACGTCTGGTCGTCGTAATCAGAGACGTATTGTGTTGCAGGGATAGCTAGTGTAATTAGCATGCTAACCAGCTAGCCCCGGTCTGCCCTCAGTCCAACATGGTCAATCACATTGAAGGTACAGGGATCGGTGTACGTTTTCATAGTTTGTTTATTGGATTGAATCCAATGTGGCAAAGACGGCAAAGGAGACTCATCTTTTCTTGCATTTTCTATGTCACGTGTTGTTTTCTGCTCTAGAAACTCAGATTTTCTTGCGGTGTAACTGCTTGAAAACGACACATTGATATTTGTTTGGCCCGTGATTCCTTATATTTCTCTGTATTTGTCCCACAATTAAAAAGAAAAAGCTTGGCCTGTTTCAAACAGAGGGAAGAAGCTGCAAAGCCAACACTTTGGTTTTTCTCTACTTTTCGTCCGTGGTTCCAGATTTCTGCTTGTGTGGTTTATTTCCTCTATTTTACGACCTGAAACACTGAGGAGTATTTCCAAGCTCAGGAGACTCCACTGCCTCCTTTGCCAGCTACTTTAGACTGTGACCATCGGAGGCTTTGGCATCTATCTGGTGATACCGAGGAGGTTTTCAGCTTTGGACAGCAGACAAAGAACAGACACGGGACTAGTCTTCACCTCAGGACACCTCTCACTACTCCATTCCAACAGAAACCTGCAGGATTTTGTTGAATCTTTAAAAGTCTTCCAGTCGTACCTGATTTAAAATGAGAAAGAGCCGGTGATTCACTGCTGGTGTTGGAGCCTCTTTAATGAGCTTCTCTGTGCCAGCAGTTGTGTCTCGCTGTGGCTATTTTTTTGTGTCAGGAAGGATGGCATGCTGTATAATTAATGAGCAGGTGTTGAATTCACAGCAGGGAAATAGTGCTGATCGCTCACCTTTGAGGACAAACGTTTTGTTGGAGGAGACAGAAAGTGGAGCAGCGTGAGGCTGTGATGCAACAGACCGGCATCATGTCACCAAATGAAAGCTATCGGTGTCGTGTACGAGGACACAAACTGTTTTTCCGTATTGCTCAGGACGAAAATAATACCAGTGGAAAGTACATTAGGTGGACACAATTAAATGCATCCACGTGATTAAGCAACAGTCAGAGCAAGTGACGTACTTTATAAGATCCAAAGAGGGTTGGTGAGGAGGAAGACGAGTCCAACATATAGTATATATACGGTGTATATATATATGTACAACGGTATATTTACTGCAGTGTGCGGTCTGAGCAGGGAAACAGTCCACGATGCAGCTGTCCGATGAGCCTGAGGAGAAAGAAAGGTTGGACCTGGACAGAGCGGGAAAATAACACAAGTCAAACATTTGATCTTAGTCTGTTCTCTCAGGAGACGGTTGAACATCTGCGTTGAAGATTGAGACAAAAAGAGGGATTCTTAAATGTTTCCTATACGAACTTCAGCCTCGCTAACGCGGCTCTAGAGATGACGACAACGGTCTGTCGGTCCGCCGCTTTCTTCCAAAATATCTCAACAACTATTGGAGGAGTTGCCGTGAAATGTTGCAGACATTCGCGGTCCTCAGAGGATGAATCCTAATAACTTTGGTGATCTTCTGACTTTGCCTGTAGCGCCGCCAAGCAGGTCAAAGTCTTCACTCATCTAGTGAAACATCTCAACTTCTGATTCATGACCAACTACCTGCAGAACTAACAACATTCATCAGCTGTTCTTTGAGTTTAGTGCTAATGTTAGCATGCTAACACGTTAACTAATTAGCATTCCGATGTTAGCATTTAGCTCAAAGCAACAGTGTACCTGAGTAAATCCTCACAGCTGCAGTAAACTATGAGTCTTGTTTCTATAAAACCCTTCTTTACTTTTTCAAATGTTAAAGTTTGACAAAATAAAAAACAATCAAAGAAAGTAAAGACCAGAAATTCAGAGTTTCAACGTCAACAAGCTAAATCTGCTGATGAAGTCAGTTAAATCATCTTGTTTTTAGACTTTGATGATACTCGTCTTTATGTAACATCTTTCACCTTAAATCAGAAGAGAGTTGCATTAAAAATGTCATTATTAACGTGGATAAACTGACCAAACGCTCACTGTTCATTTCACTCTGCTGAGACATTCAGATTTGTCATAATCCTTTAACAAGAAAACACACATTTAAACTTTAAACCCCTGCTGATTTCAGTCGCCAGTTCATTAGATAAACAGAGAGAAACTGATGGCATCTAAATGCAATAAATCCTACCGCCATGAAGGTTACAATGTCGAGAGGTGCGGATAGAAATCGGAGGACAAAGTGTTAGAAAGACCTCTCGGTACGATTAACTGGCATCTGAGTGTGTCGTCCCTCTGACATGAAGAGTTCATGCTTAACGTTTGTGTCCATTTAGACCAGATCACCCCTCACTTCTGACTCTCGGTGTAAAACGCGGCTGCAGACGACGCTACAAGCTCAAAATGATGGTGTGGTAGTGGTTTATTGGAGCGAAGCACCGAGCTGAATCTACAGCAGACGACTGAACTCGTCCAAACGTTGCATTTTGGAAACTGCACAAACTCTGAAGGGAAGCACATCCATCTTTGAAAAAACAGCAGATTTACATGAACTGGAGGTCAGAAGGACAACTGGATGCTGGGTGAGTCAAGTAAGTCTCATGAAGACATCAGGGATGAAGCTACCACAGAGGTTACCATGTGGACCTTTAAAATGAAGTGGAGATCAGGTGTTAAAGTATCGTTTGAAACGTCAGATCCTGTGGGCTGTATGGGAATATTTAATCGTGTTTTGTTGAGGTACTACTTTGCTTAATACTGCCTTCTTTCTAGAAATCTATTCTGGGGTTTTCTCACATTCTTTTTCAAACATTTACATTAAAGAAAACATTCAAACTATTTGTTATCCATAAAGGCCACATGTAGGACTAATGACCTCAGTATTTTGAGTAACTGGTAACCTCCCTGAAGAACAGCATCAGCTGATCAAAGCAGCATTTTGTCTCAAATCTTTAATTTAGGATGATTCAAAATATAAAATAAAATAAAAACTGACTCTTTGAGTGGCCTTTAAATTGACAGCTGATTTAATTTAAACATGATGCATCAACATTCATGATGTAGTTGTGTTGCTGGATTAAGACATGACTGCCCCCTAGTGGCAGGAGCACCTTCATCAACACAATGCAAACCCTGAGAAAGAACCGCTGGAACGCGTCTGACCCGAACACTCGTCATGTTCTCCTCCCATGATGAAGTGTTCTGGGTTCCTTCATTCTCCTGTCAACAGGACAGCAGAAGAGAGAAGATCGGTCGCTCCGAAAACCACAAAACGTCACTTTAAACCCAGTTTAATGTCCTCGTTGTCTCTTCTCTTCACCTTGGCACTAGCAGGCCTGCGCCTTGGAGGCTAGTTTCCTCTCCCACTCCTCCTCCACCATTTTGTAAAGCTCCATGGTGGCTCTGGCGTCCTCCACGGAAGAGTGACCCTTCCTCCCGGTCTGAGGACACAAGAGAAAGGGATCTGGTTTTAAACACTTGCTCATAACTCTACGAGGTTCCTTTAAGACGCGGTTTATCTCAGTCATCTACTATTTACGGCATGAGTAAAGCTGGTTTCAGACACTTGTTTTGTTCTTTTTTTAGGAATTCCTGCCAACCCCGTCCTGATAACTCCTGATTAGTCCGGCATCGTGACATGAAACCGCGGTTTCTCGATTAAAAGGTCATCGACCAATGAGGGCAGCGGGAGGGACTCACGATTAGCCAACCAGCGGCAGGGGCGGGACTAAAGGGGTTGTCAGCTGTGCGCCGGAACCATGGAGTAATAATGACAACAATGCTATCGAGGCTGTTCTGCGGGTGTTAAAAGCACCGATTACCGTCTGCAAACATTTTAAAATGTTTTGTTTACCTCAATTATGAATTTTTATGAAATGTCATGTTAAAGTATGCAAATGAGGCATTATCTAATGCAAAGATGCAATTAGACAAAGTCGTAAAATAAACACCTAAACGTCTATTTGGATGTTTTCTTTCTCTGTGCCACGAACATATCTGTGGTACAGTTAACCTGTAACATTTAGTTTAACTTATTGATAACTTTCATTGTTCATATTTTGTTTGTATTTGGACTCTTTCATATTTTGGACTGAAACAATTTCCCCCTGGATGAATACAGTTGTATCTCATCTTAAACCGTGTATTTAATCCTTGCATATATTAAACCTAGTGTTGCTGTGGCCTTTACATGAATGCAGCAGCATTCACACTCGTTTACATTAAAGTGACTTGCAGGTTTATTCACACACGAGAGCGACATGTTACATTTGCCGAGCTGCATGCATGAAGCGGACTCCTTACCTGGATGTCCCGGTTGAAGATGGCCTTGGTGAGCCTCTTCAGCGAGGCGCACTCCGTGGCGCCGAAGCCGGCCTTCTGGTTGAGCAGCGGGATTCGAGACGTGTCTCTGGTCAGGACGGCCGGGTGAGAGTAACCGAGGACCTTGAAGTCGTTGTGGATGGCGTGGCCGATCACCACCTTCCCCATGAGCAGCCTCAGAATCTGCAGAAGAAGAGATGAACAGTGAAAGACTGACCGCTACTGTTTCACTGTGACAGGTGGAAACTGAACGCACAGTTTTAATTATTTTTGATAGTAAACAGACTGTTGATACGCAGGAAGCAATCTGATCGATTCAGTGTCAGAGAAAATGTGAATGGAGAATTCAAACACAAACTTTAAATTAAATTAAATTAAATTAAAACTTTAAATAACATTAAATAAAAAATGAAATCAAATGAAATGAAATCAAATCAAATCAAATCAAATCAAATCAAATCAAATCAAATCAAATCATTGTTGTCAATGGACATAAAACTAACCTGTCAATCACAGTAAGCCCCGCCCTAAAGCATCCCCTGCTTTATGGTCTGTTTGACTCTAAATGGACCATAATGTACTAAATGAACATCATGCTGTATTGAAGAAGACTTGAAACTAGAGATTGAGACCATAAACTCATGTTTACAATGTTTACTGAGGTAATAAATCAAGAGAGAAGTAGAGTCATTTTATCATTCTATACAACCAGAGGAGTCGCCCCCTGGTGGACACTAGAGAGAATGCAGCTTTAAGACACTTCTGAATTGGCTTCAACATGACAAACAAATTCTTAGGACGCAAAGTATTCCACCATCTTTGAGTTTGATGGAAAATGATACTGCAAAGCATGTACAACGTACACCACATGTACAACGTACACCACATGTACAACATACACCACATGTACACATTTTCATTGTTAGGCACGAAATGATAAATAAATGAATCGAAAACCAAGCGGCTACATGTGTGGTTACATTGCGATATGTTCCTGCAGTGGTGACGGTGACAGAGGTAACAGTGAAAACACACTTGGAGAATAGAATGATTTCCTCACCTCCTTCCTGGCCTCAGTGTACGGCGTGGCGTTGACGAGGTCACTGCGCCGGATGCCGCTCCACCGGGTGCGGTAGTCGGTGACGGGCACGGAGGGGTTGATGAATTTATCGTAAACCACGTCTCCGTCGTAGGACACCAGACTGCAGCGGGCCAGCTGGCTGATGCTCCCCTTGGGCCCCGTACCCACCATCTCACAGTCAAGAGCGAGGTACTTTGTGGGGATTCCCACTGAAGTCTGCGCGGCGGCGGCGGCGGCGGCGGCGGCGGCGGCGGGTTTATGGCTGCACGACGCTGAGGGCCGGTGGGCGGTGGTTGCCTGTTTTCTCTGCACCGGCTCCTTTGGCTTTCCACGGCAGCCTCTGTTGTTCGCAGTCTTGGAAGGCAGGTGTAGTGTGGACGTCGAAGCCTTGTGGCTAAAGTGGGAAGCGCCGGCTGTGCCGCTTGGATGCGGTGAACCTGCGCCGTGCGTAAAAGCGCCATTTTGGCGTGGAGGTGGGTGGGGTCCGGGCTGTCTCTCTCTGTGGTTGTGTGTATCGTTACCTTCCAGGCCCCTCTGCCCGGCAGCATGCATCCTATTGTGAGACCTATTGTATCTCCCTCGGGTTCCTCTTTGAGGCCTCCTCCGTGCAGAGCCACCAGCGTAACTCACGTTGAGCGTGATGTCCGACATGGTTACGGAGGTTCAGAGGTCAGGAGCAATGTTCCCTCGGGGCAGATGTGCTTATGCTGACCTCCTCAACCGGTCTTCACCCTTTGTAGTCCCGTTTTGTATCAGCTGACACCAGTTTAAATGGATCATCCTGCGAGAAAAGAAAAACGTTATCAAACTCTGTCTTAATTTGCGGGACTTCAATGTATAACTTCAATATTATAACCAGAGACCTTCAAACTAAAAGCAAGAATTTAAGAGAGGCACTTGAACGCATCATATCACATCACTATATCTTAAATTGTTCATAGAATTTAGACTTTTCATCTTATTAAATAATGTTAAGTATGAGAGAGGTCAATGAGGGTGAAAAGCATCTTTCTACTACAAGAGGGCTCTCATTATTAAAATGTGTGGTTCTAACCAGTGAACTGAAGTAAAAGTAACAATAACTACAAATAAAAGTCCTGCATTCAACACCGTACTTAAGTAAACGTACGTACGTATTAATAGCTAAATGTACTTAAAGTAAAGTAGGAAAAGGAAAAGTATTCGAGGATCATTTATTGTCGTTATGCAACACAAAGGTCGTATTTGTACTCAAATGCAGTACTATTATATGATAATAATAATCACTATTATATATATATATATTTGATATATTAATAATAAATTATATAACATAAATACATTTTCATTATATTATATATTTATTTACTATCAATATATTAATATTACTATTACTTGAGTAGTTAACTAGTTAGAAGATGAATGAATTAACTTTAAGTGACATTCATTTACAAGCTGAAGACACAGAACTGTGTACAAAGAAGACAAATGCACAACTACTGTCTTATTAGCTCGTAAATGTCACAGAAGCGAACTAGTTCCGACTAAACGCTCGAGACATTAGCGGATGTTGACGTCAACCGACAGTTAGCCGTTAGCTCGCTAACCGCCAGCCGTGGTTACTATGCCAACTCAACGGCTCATTTTTTCTAGATATGAATGTCTCTCAACGGCACAATTATTCTTCGTGTGTTTGTGGACATATAAGTAGCTCGATAGCGATGGGTTCTCTATTAGAAAATAACTTTGTGAAATAGAGAACCAGACCTGCTGCACACAACTGTGGACCTTCTTTCTTCTTCTTCTTCTTTTAAGGTATATCGGCGGTTGGCAAACAATGAATTGGCGCATTACCGCCACCAACTGGTATGGAGTGTGTATCAGGAAAAATAAAATAAAATAAAAAATAAAGAGAATGAATAATAAACAACACAAAAAACAAAACAACTGGCTCATATTTTCTTAATAATATTAGTTAGTCTAAGATATTGAAACATTTTGGACCTCGCGCTTCTTCCGGCTTGTCAATATCCGGGTCATGCTGCCTTCTGGGGGTACATCCCAAGTCTCTTAATTGCATCCCCGTTTCCCTCACTTGCGTCCTTTCCTTGCGTCTTAGTCCCTCCCACCTGGGACACAGTTATCATCACTGTACAGAGGAGAGGAGGGGAGAGGAGAGGAGAGGAAAGGAGAGGAGAGGAGAGGAGAGGAGAGGAGAGGAGAGGAGAGGAGGGGAGGGGAGGGGAGAGGAGAGGAGAGGAGAGGAGAGGAGAGGAGAGGAGAGGAGAGGAGAGGAGAGGAGAGGAGAGGAGAGAGGAGAGGAGAGGAGAGGAGGGAGGGGAGGGGAGAGGAGAGGAGAGGAGAGGAGAGGAGAGGAGAGGAGAGGAGAGGAGAGGAGAGGAGAGGAGGGGAGAGGAGGGGAGAGTAGTTTAATAGCTTAACATTTATAACATGTAGAGACTCCATTTCTTACATTGGTAACACTTGTTGGAAACATGTTGGATTTATAGATTATATTGTGTAACATTTTTTATAAAAGAAATTATCAAAGAAATTCAACTTGTGTTTTTTCTTTTTAATGATTTATGCCATTATAACTGTTATTCTGCACTAAAGACATGTTCTAGTTCTCTCTACTTCTAGTCATGATGGTTCTGTTCCATAGAGGAGCAGGACTTTTATTTTGAAGGGAACATCAAAAAGTGTGTTTTAGTGAGTAAAGCAGAACTGGTCAGTAGAAACATGAGTTAGTTACTTTTCAATCACCAGTTTGTATCTCTTGGCAAGTGGAAATCTGTAAAAGAAAAAGTCATGATGTGAGAATGACGTCAGTGCATTGAGAGAAAAAAGGTTTTGTTTTTTCTCTTGAAATTATGACTTAATTCTTAAAACATTAATGTTACACTTTTTCTCTCTAAATATTGCACTTCAACTGTAAAAAGATCTTGACTATCGTGTATTATTATACTCGATAATGTGTAATAATACACTATTATTGTGCACTAATTTAATATTATATTAATATAATAATATTAAATTAGATAATATAATAATTGTATTTTAATTATATATATATATAATATATAATAATATATATATATATATATATATATATATATATATATATATATATATATATATATATATATATATATATACATAAAGGGCTTCATGTACATTTATGAATGGAACGGGTTTAATATGCACAATATAACTTCTATATGAAGTCTTTTCTTTATTTTCTTTATTAATAATAACATTATTATTGTGTTTAAATGAAAATTGTCATAAAGTCATGATGTTACACACTCCGGTACAGTAGGTGGCGGTATGCACCTTAAACGTTGGTTTGTAGTCCGCCAATAAATTGAAGAAGAAGAAGTACGCATTCTACATGTGAACATGTTACAGCTATGCTAAGGTTAGCTTGCTAGTGGCTAACAACAACAAGCATTTGTCGAAATGAAAAAACGTGGAATTTGCTTTATAATTTCAAGATGTTAAGTTCCGCTCGACTTCGTCTTAACTAGCAAACATAACGCAGCGTTAAAAAAAAAAGCTATATTAGCATTAGCTCGCCTTCAAAACCAAACGTCTGTTAGCTTAGCGAGCTGTTTAAGCTAAACTTCCCAGCAGCCCAAGATGTGGAGATGTTTACGTCAAGCCTTCCAGCAGAACAACAGAGAGAGCTGGCGAAAAGACTCACCAAGTTCCTGTCTCAGTACAGCCACGTGTCCGACTCCTACATAATTGTGCGTATCGATAACTGACTTGTCACAGTTTGCAGCCTTTTCCAGTTTAGCTTTGAGTTATATTATTGTTGTGTTTGTAAACAAAAATGTTGCCATTGGCACCTTAAAACACACTGTTGTTGCATATATTGCATCGTTGATTGTGTAGATTTTGGAGCTAGATTGTGTGCCTATGAGTAACTAAGTACATTTTCACAAGTAAAAAAAAAAATCAAGGTATTTTTTACTGTATTATACTACTCCACTACATTTGTCTGACTTCTCACAAGCCAGATTTTCATCCTCTTCCTGTCCAAAGAAAACCACGTATCTTCAGATGTGTTGATGCTGAATGTTTGTGATAAACTGCTGAAATGCTGAATGTGTTGACAAAAAATCCACCTACTTCTTAATCTAAATAAACAGTTTAAAAAGCCTCTTGGATCAGCTGGAAAAAGCATCGTCACAAAGCTGAAAACAGGCTGTTTTTAGAGATACGTGGTTCTCACAGGACAGAGACGCTACACACATGTGATGATCTTATAGAATATGATGCTTTGATGTAGATTAAACTAACCAACAGGATATAAAGAAGTTAACATGCAACATACATCCAGAAACATCAGATATAACAGTCAAACCTTTTACTGATCAATCACTGCTTTTACTACTTTAAATACATTTAGTTTATAGGTACTTTTACTTCAGTACTTCCTCCACCACTGCATGTTTTCATCCCTACCATCAATGTTTGAACTCCAGTAGATCAGCTGAATCAGCCGTTATTAACTGACATAAAAGCTGTCTGTCACAATTTACAAAAAACTGGATTCATATCCCATTCTCTGTAGTTTCTTTAATAACTGTCACATTGTTATTTCCCCCCCACAGGAGTTCTTCTCTAAAGATCACTGGCAGTCTTTACCCAACACGTGGCAGCCTGTGCTGCAGGATCTGACGTATCGACAGGTTGCAGACCTGTTGCTGGACGCTACACATGGAGACAGGAGGTACTACTAGTGTATGCTCACACTCTGCCTATTAGTTCTCATAGCAGCCTGATTACTTTTTTAAATGGAATTAGTTTCTTGTTTAGCAGCATGGACCCTTTGTGGGATTTGTTGACAGTGAGAAGGATATAACATCCTGCCAGCCTCGTGATCTACATGGTGATTAACCGTAAGCTTGTGTTTGGTCGTTCCAGATATCCTTCGGTGTGGCCTCTGTCCCTCCTGGCGTTTCGTGCCACCGCTCACGCTCTGGCGTTTCCCAGAGAGTGCAGGCGGGAGCGAGGCGGCGCGGTCGGCTCGGTGAAGCCCGAGGAGTTCCTGGACAACCAGAGTCAGAGCTCACTGCTGGGACACATATTCAGGAAACACGTCAAACCCAAGAAACAGCACGAGATCCGCAAGCTGGGCTCGGTACGGGATTGTTTATTGCCGACTGTCACTTTTTTTTTAAGTTTAAATTGACCTGTTTCTCTGAATCTGTTTCTTTTCTTTTATCCCAGCTGGTGAAACAGCTTTGTGACCAGACTGACTGCAACAAGGTGGTGGATGTTGGCTCTGGACAGGTATTATTCTGTCCATATTATTATTATTATTATTATTATTCTGCAGTATAAACATTTCCCTCCGCTCTGCTCCAAACAGGGTCACCTGACCCGCTTCCTGTCCTTCGGGCTCGGACTGTCTGTGACCGCAATTGAGGCTGATGGCACCCTGGTTGCCACGGCGTCCAAGTTTGACGGACAGCTACTGTGTGCCTTGGAGAAGGAGGCGCAGAAGAAGGTTGGTGCTTCGCTGAAGTCGTTACACGCTATCAGTCCAGAAACAAAGGTTGGTTTTCAAAGAGCATTAAAGTTACTGTGAGGAACTTTAAACTGGTCCTGAACCAGGTCCGTTTAGTCCTGATCCTCTCACTGAACCAGTCTCAGTTTAGTCCTGATCCTCTATCTGAACCAGTCTCAGTTTAGTCCTGATCCTCTCACTGAACCAGTCTCAGTGTAGTCCTGATCCTCTATCAGACCTCCATCAGTAAAGAGACCATCAGAGAGAAGATGGTCTGTTTCTATAGAGTTATTCTTAAAGCTCGTCATCGGAGCCACCGGGTCGGATTCTGGTGAAACCAGATGAAATCATGCAGGTTCACCAGAAACTCCTTCAGCTCAGAAGAGACCAGCAGAGACCGGTCCACCGTGGACAGACCCAGATCCTCCAGCAGAGACCGGTCCACCGTGGACAGACCCAGATCCTCCAGCAGAGACCGGTCCACCGTGGACAGACCAACACCGACACCACGCTGCTGGAGACCCAGGACGTATTGCTGGACCCGCTTGAGGGAAGGGAGGCCTGGGAGAACCAGAACCAGGACTGAGAGGGGCAGACTGTCAGACCCTGCTGCAGTAGAATGAGAGGTTTTCTAAAGGGACTCTGGTGCTCAGAGACACTACCACTTCAGTCCACAGGGGGCGACATAATCAACACTAAATGAAAGTTCCTCGTAGTAACTTTAAATTGTCAAAATCACTTTTTTAAGCTTCACATTTCTTCACTGAAAGGTTCTAAACGTTCAAGCTTTTTGGTATTGTAAAAGTCTTTCTTCCTCCTAGAACTGCTCCTCTCTGGTCCCAGTATCACGGTCGTCTCCCCGCCACGTGGCCGGTTGGGTAAACCCCAAGGCATCATGGGAGGCCTTCATCAAGCAGCTGAGTGCTGCACAATGTGTCAACGAATGTCCCCCGACTCCACCTGGACCCAGCAAAAAGAGACCGCGGGCCTCTGAGCATGTTGACCCTCCCTGTACTCATGCGGTCCAGACTTCATGGCGTCGTGGTTCCACGGACTCACCGGAATCTGAATCGACATCGCAACACCAGTTCAGAAAGAGCGAGTCTGAGGGGGCGTCATCTGCTGCAAACTGCTGCTCGTGTGTCCAGAGTGTCCGTCAGGAGGGTGCAGGTCCTGAGCGAGGCCATCCGGACTTCGTCCTCACCGGTCTCCACGCCTGCGGTGACCTCAGCGCCACCCTCCTCCGCCACTTCGTCAACTGCCCACATGTGCGCGCCATCACCTCCGTGGCGTGCTGCTACATGAAAATCACGACCAAAGAAAACCCCAACCCTCCGGGTCTGGTACCAGCTGCACAGCCACCAGACCAGGACGCCGACCCCTCAGAGTTCGGCTACCCGATGAGCTCCTGGGTGGGGGGGCTGCCGGGACATCGGCTGTCCTATAAGGCGAGGGAGGGGGCGTGTCACGCTGTTGAGGACTATGCTCGGAGGCTCCGGGAGGGAGGCGAGGCGCTGAGGACGCACTGTTACCGGGCCACGCTGGAGACCTTCATCGCGGATACGAGACCGGATCTGCGGAGGGCGGGAATCCAGACCATAAAGAAAGCCCACTTACTGCCATTTACAGAGTGAGTGAGCACCACAGCCGCCAGTCAACAGGTCTAATGGTTCAACTGGTTGTACTGGGCGGCTCAGAAGAGGCAACAACCAAAAGTCCTAAGCTGTCCAAGAATGCAAACCCCAAAAAGTCTTCACTTAAGATTAAATTAAACCAAAACTCTATTAATGAGGAAGATCTTGGATCTTGGAATGTACATTATCCCGCTTATTACACGGCTGCTTTTTTAAATAAATCAATGAATTGAAACAAAATATCGATTTAAAAATGATTTCATTGCTTCCACTAAAATATAAATAGTCCACTCGCTGTGTCCGGAGATCAGAACTGAATCCATGTCAGCGGTCCGTTATTCACAGCAGCTGTCTGCTATAACGTCGTAATTGACCAATCAGAATCAAGTATTCAACAAAGGCTTTGTTGCCCTCCTCTGTCTCCATCCAGGTACGCCCGTCTGGGTCTGGCTCGGGTCGGCCTGCCCCCCGGGTTGCCTCTGGACCCGGAGCGGGTGGAGGCCATGTTGGAGCAGCAGGGCAGGGTGGTGGTCTACTTCAGCCTGGCGCTGCTGCTGGCTCCTGTGGTGGAGACGCTGGTGCTGCTGGACAGGATGATCTACCTGCAGGAGAACGGTGAGCCGCTGGATGACTGTTGACGACTAACGATCTGTTGTTTTAAAAATGTTTCCCCGCCAGCTCTAACTGAAGCCTCCTCTGTTGCAGGTGTGGACAGCCAGCTGGTTCCTCTCTTTGACCCGAACTTCTCTCCAAGAAACTTTGTGCTGGTGGCTCTGAAGTCCCAAGTTCATCAGTCACGTTTTTGAGAATGAACTCAACGTTTTTAAACGACACTAGGAACCCTAAGTCTTGATTTTATCCTCGTTTTTTTAAAGAATAATGAACGTTAACGCTGGAAACAGGTGCGACCTGCAAATAGACTTTTTATAAGAAGTGGACGTAGTCATGGTGACGTCACCCATTGGTTTGTGGTCTGATGGTTTGAAGCCTCGAATTCGGCGATTTCGCCGTCGCCATCTTGTTTTTTTTGCAACCAGTGAACAGGAAGTGACCATATCTGGACTGAGGAGGAGTGACGTAGAGACGTCGTTTACGTCTCTGGTGGAGACCTGTCAATCACCGTGTAGCCCCGCCCCTAAAGCATACTCTTCTTCCTCTTTCATTTGTTTTGGCTGAAGGAGCCTTCAGATTGGCAGCTTCACGATGACACGGGAACGAGCCTGAACTGTGAAGCTCTAAAGCGTCTCGCTGTACAAAAGTGGACACTCAGTTCTGTTTTCATTAACTTGTGATGACTCATGAGGATTCAAGTTTCAGTATGGACCAAATGTTTAGTTTTTAGAAAATTGGGGATTAAGTGTTGGGATTGACGGACCATCTCTACAGCCACACAGCAAACAATACAAAATACTGATTGTTATTACTGATACCTTTCAGTTACATTTCAGATAGTTCTATAAGGAATACTTTGTTGGTTACAAAAGTCCTGTTCTGCTACACATTTTGATCTTTCTGTCATTAAATGCATTCATTCCAGCTTTTATCTTTATAAAAGTCTCCGATGTTTGACTCCAGGCGTCCTCAAAGCAATGTCTTTTGACTCAGAGGTCTTTGAAAAGGGAGACAAGCTGGGCGTTCCAATACCCGTACTAAAATACTACTTAATAAGCCAGAAAAACACTTAGTATGTCCCAATACATAGTATAGTAAACAGACCCAGATCCGGCTTCACCTGCAGCCTCGGAGCTCCGGAGGGAGGAGGAGAGCTCAGCTCCCGGCAGCAGCAGCATCTCCTCCTCTCTGGGAGCCAACACCGACACCACGCTGCTGGAGACCCAGGACGTATTGCTGGACCCGCTGGAGAGAAGGGAGGCACGGGAGAACCAGAACCAGGACTGAGAGGGGCAGACTGTCAGACCCTGCTGCAGTAAAATGAGAGGTTTTCTAAAGACTCTGGTGCTCAGAGACACTACCACTGTAGTCCACAGGGGGCGACAGAATCAACACTAAATGAAAGTTCCTTGCAGTAACTTTAATCACCTGAAAATAAGAATAGTTACCACCATACTCAGTATGCCAGAAAAGGATTCAGGATGTCACAATAGTAAGTCAAATGCCAAAAACGTCCAACAGGATGTCCTACTGCAGCCGGTCGCATTTTGCAGTATGCAAGCCAGCATGCTTTTCTAACCCACAATCCTTTGCACAGCAGATATATGACCAAGAGGGTGCTGAAAGTACAAGGTGCAATGTTATGAGGAGGTCCCAATTGAATGCATTCTGCATGCAACAGTACGTACCTTGTGAGGGTAGCTGCAGTATGTACTTAAATTAAAAAGAAGAATGATCCTATCTGGAACGCAGTGAAGAGTCTTTCAGCAAGAGAGTCAACCACTTTCTCTTGCACTGCTGTTTTATTAGGTCAGTCTGAAATCAACTAATCCTGTTTACGGAAAAACGTTGATTTTTAATTACGTCGATCAAAGCTCAAGGGAACTGGACGTACAACATGTTGACACTTTACTTTCTCGTTCCTACTAAGTGTTGAAATACTTTCCTCCCAGAAGTCAGGTTTATTGTGCCAGCCTTTGTGCAACAGAAAGCCCCCCCCCCCTCAAGGTTACACAGAAAAACACACAATCACAACCAGATGTTGACTTGATCCTCAGAATAGGGCTGCTGCTGTTCTGGGACCAGTTTGTTGCTCATTTTGTGTTCAGCATCTTATTGATATGTGACTTTAGCAGTGGTCCTAAATCAGTGCCTTGTTCGTAGAGACCCCATTCGTGGACTCCTACTCCACCTCCTACTCAGAGCAGCAGAGACGCTCTGGTCTCAAAACCTACGAAAGCTTTTGTTAAACAGCACAGGGCAGTTTTAGAGATCACTTTGAGGAGCCATGAAGCATTTGTTCTTGGTGGTTTTGGGCTCGCTGCTGTCTCCTCTGCGGGCACTCAGCAGGGCTAATTGCAAGCCAGTAACATCCAGCTTTTGTCAAGGTTTGGGCTACACCACGACCGCGCATCCGACCGGAGCGACGGGCTTCAACCTGCGGGAGACCGGGCAGATCGTGGAGGCCGCTTGCTCACCGAACGTGGCCGTGCTCATGTGTCGGGTCGTCGTGCCCGAATGTGGCTCGGAGGAGAACAGCCAGATGAAGCCGTGCAGAGCTCTCTGTGAGAAGGTCAAGACGGACTGCGACTCCGCCCTCAAGGCCAAGAGGCTGCTCTGGCCAACGAGGCTCCGATGTGAAACTTTACCAGAGTCCAACTGTGTGCGGGTTAGTATGAACTGATGAGGAAATCAACTCTTTGATACAATTCAGAGGCAAATATTGTACTTTTAACTTTGAAACATTTATCTGAACGTTTGTTACTTTTCAGGTCAAGATTTAAAATGTGAAACAAAAGAACAAACAGTTTAAAAGTATTTATGCATTGTAATGGAGTACTTTTGGAGTAAAAGGTCTCAATACTTCTTCCACCACTGGTTACAGCGTTAGTGCTAAGGTCACAGTACAGAGGCATCACTGATTTATGCTTATTTTCCTTCAGGGTCAAGACACCAGTGTGCCTGAAACACCTCCTGCATCCTGCCAGACAATCACTGTCCCTGTCTGCAGTGACCAGTCTTACACCGAGACCGTCCTGCCCAACGTCCTGGGCCACGCGACTCAGGAGGAGGCAGGAATGGCTCTACAAGTGTTTGCACCACTTATACAAGTCGGGTGCTCCACCCACCTGAAGCCTTTGTTGTGCTCCGTCTACACTCCCAAGTGTTTGTCGGGAACCCCTCGACCTCCCTGCAGGACGCAGTGCGAGCAGGCGAGGTCCGGCTGCGAATCGCTGATGAACAAGATCGGCTTACAGTGGCCAGACGCCCTCAGGTGTGAGGCGTTTACCACGGAGTCCTGTGAACACGTGAGTCTGCTCTTTTCTGACTTTTAAGATGTTTACAAGGACTTTATGTCTCAGAAGCCACTAGGTGTGAAGAGTTTTAAAAAATATGACATGTATTTGAGCGTATTTCAAAAAACATGTTACAAAGTGTCTCGGACAAAGCAACAATTTAAAAACCAGGAATATTAGCAAAAAGCTAAAATGGCACCTGAAGCAGCCAATGGACCGTATGTTGTATCGAAAAAGTAGACGTAGTCATCGTGACGTCATCCATTGGTTTGTGGACTACAGTTTTGAAGAGTTGAGTTTGGATTTTTGACCGTCACCATCTTGGTTTTTGTCAGTCACCATCTTGGTTTTTGTCAGTCACCATCTTGGTTTTTGACAGTCACCATCTTGGTTTTTGACAGTCACCATCTTGGTTTTTGACCGTCACCATCTTGGTTTTTGTCAGTCACCATCTTGGTTTTTGTCAGTCACCATCTTGGTTTTTGACCGTCACCATCTTGGTTTCTGACTCCTCTGGTTGTATAGAAGTCTATGAGAAAATGACTCTACTTCTCTCTTGATTTATTACCTCAGTAAACATTGTAAACATGAGTTTATGGTCTCAATCTCTAGGTTCAAGTCTTCTTCAATACAGCATGATGTTCATTTAGTAGATTATGGTCCATTTAGAGTCAAACAGACCATAAAGCAGGGGATGCTTTAGGGCGGGGCTACACAGTGATTGACAGGTCTCTACCAGAGACGTACACGGCGTCTCTACGTCACTCCTCCTCAGTCCTGATATAGCAACTTCGGTTCATCGTTTACAAAAAAGCAAAGATGGCGACGGTCGTAATCCAAGATGGCAACAGCGAAATTACCAAACTAGAGGCTTCAAAACATCAGTCCACAGACCAATGAGTGACATCACTATGACTACATCCACTCATATACAGTCTATGGGGTCAACCTGCTCCTCCCGTGTGACATTAAGACAGACAAAGTAACAAGTTGCAAGTTTTCCCAAAGACAAATCATCGTAGCATAAAGCCACTTTTTAAAAATGCACTACGAGCTGAAGGGGCAGGTGCGAGCAGCAAAAGATATTCAGAATTCCCTGATTTGTGTTTCTGTTCTTTCAGGTTCAAGGCTTCGGTTTTACTCGAACATCCACCGCATCATGTCAGACAATCACAGTCCCTCTCTGCAGAGACCTGCCTTACACCGAGACCGTTCTGCCCAACATCCTGGGCCACGAAGATCAGGACGTCGCAGGCCTGGAAGTGCAGCAGTTTCATCCGCTTGTAAAAGTGGGGTGCTCCACTCATCTGAAGCCTTTCTTGTGCTCCGTCTACACTCCCGAGTGCGTGTCAGGAACACCTCGACCCCCTTGCAGAACGGTCTGCGAGCATGCGCGGTCCGGCTGTGAATCCCTGATGACCAAGTTTGGCTTCCAGTGGCCGGATTCCCTCAAGTGTGAAGCGTTTACCACGGAGTCCTGTGAACACGTGAGTCTGTTTCGACTCCAGTATGAAAATGTTTACTACAAAGGATGCTTTTGTATGTTACGCTAGGGTTTCTTAACATTTTGTGACTCATGGCCCAAAGGCCAACAGTCCAAACATTGTGCAATTACAGTATTTCACCAAAGGTGTCGCCGAAATACAAAAGATTTAAAAAAAAGGCAACACAAGCCTGTCCAATGGCAATTACATTGCGAGTGACAGCATCCACGTGTGTCTTGTTCCAGTACGGAGTGGGCAGCAGCGGAGGGATCTGTGAGCCGATCACCATACCGATGTGCCAGGGCCTGTCCTACAACCAGACCATCAGTCCAAATCTGCTGGGACACACGAGTCAAAGGGAAGCGGTGGTGAAGATGTCCTTTTTCAACGCGTTGGTGCAAACGATGTGCTCGGTGGACATACGCATGTTCGTGTGTATGGTGTACGCCCCCCAGTGCTTGGCGGGGGAAGTGCAGCGGCCCTGCAGGTCTTTCTGTGAGAGGGCCAAACGGGGCTGTGAGGGTTTGATGATGACCTTTGGCGTTTCCTGGCCAGATGAGCTGCAGTGTAACTCGTTCCCAGAGGACAAATGTATATCGGTAAGTAAAGGAAAAGATAATTGGAAGAAGCTAACTAATGGAAATGATCAGATTCCTCTCTGCTTATCTATCTTCACATGACATCATGTTCTTTCTCTTTCACAGGAAGACAGCAGGCCTGAGGTAAGTGTTTACAAAAACAAATTAGTGTTGATTCTCAAAATATACCACTAGTTAACGCTTCATCCAGAGCAAAGCACATTGCTGTCAACAGATAAGAGACAACTTTGTTGGCTCATTCTCTGTATCCAGTATAGCATGAAAGCATGGTGGAATTAGCACGCTAGCTGGCTAACTAGCTAGCAGCTAAATGGTGAAATTTAACAAGTTAATGCTCAACACGCTTATGTCACCGCGTAGGAAAGCACATTGCTATCAACAGATAAGTGACAACTTTGTTGGCTCATTTGTAGCATGCAAACATGTATCAGGCAAATAAGTTGCTTGATTCTTCATCAGACTTTTATGCGTCCTTGTTTCCAACAGATGTTAAATGCTGAAGGACTTCTCGCTAAGCTGATCGCCGGGGGCTACTCTGTTCGTGGCAAAAGTCAGTTTATTTTTCTTCTAATACTAACAACACTATCTCATCATCTGACTGAGAACGTTTTTTTTTCGTTATTCTCCCCAATTTAGCGCTGAGTCTCAAGACAGCCCATCTGCTGTTGACTCTCATGGACGTATCCTTTGCAACTTCTGGTTCTGTTGATCTGCTCTGTGTTTACAGACATATTTAGTTATCACATAGTGGAAGCGGACCATATGTCTCATTAGAAGGTACCAAACTCGTTCTGAATCCACTGGATGAAATATTTGACCTTTGATTCTTCATGTAATAGAAGCAACGAGGTGTTGAGCTACATGCTTTCAGTTCATTTAAAGCTCTTTAACCAGCACTTTCAGGCAGACAAGACCGGAGACCTGAATGTGGTGGAGGTCTTCAAACTGGAGCACTACGTGGCTGTTCTCAGGAGGGGGTATGTGGAGAGCTACGAGACGAGGACCCCACCCTCCGTCACCCAAACCCAAATGAAAAAGGCTCTCCGTGGTAATACGTCCTGTTCTTTGAAGCAGCCGAGATGTTTCCTCAACATTATTTAAGGAGCGCCGAGTTCAATCAGTCTCGTTTTATTTGTGGATTTTCTTTTCATCCGTTATTGTCTTCATCGTGCAGAATTCGATTTAGACGATAAAACCTTCAGAGTTCTGTGGCAAGAGAACCGCTCCAAAGACGGGATCGACTACGATGAGTTTGTGGCCGTCCTGACGAAACTTCAGATCCTCAAAGGTAATCTATCCATCCATCCATTCATCCATCTATCATCTATCCATCATCCATTCATCCATCTATCATCTATCCATCCATCCTCTTATCGATCCATCCATCCATTCATCCATCTATCATCTATCCATCCATCCATTCATCCATCTACCATCTATCCATCCATCCATTAATCCATTCATCCATCTATCATCTATCCATCCATCCTCTTATCCATCCATCCATCCATTCATCCATCTATCATCTATCCATCCATCCACTTATCCATCTATTCATCCATCCATTCATCCATCTATCATCTATCCATCCATCCACTTATCCATCTATCAATCCATCCATTCATCCATCTACCATCCATCCACCCACCCATCCATCCATCCATCCATCTATATATCCATCCATCCACTTATCCATCTATCAATCCATCCATTCATCCATATATCCATCCATCTATCCATTCATCCATCTATCCATCCATCCATCCAGCCATTCATCCATCCATCCATCCATTCATCCATTCGTCCATTCATCCATCTATCCATCAATTATCATCTATCATCCATCATTATCTTTAGCACTTCCGTAGTTATTTTAACCAAAGGACGATCTAGTATTTCACCATCTTTTCCTAAACCTAACCAAGTTGTTTCCTGTGAAGACGGAAGTTTATTTTGAAAAGACTGAATTCATGTAACGAGCAGATGCTGGACAATCGTTGAAAAATGCACGAGAAATGAGGAGTAACCTTCGTATGAGGACACGTTGCATATAAATGTATATATTGAGGTTAGCCCCACATGCATTGCAGTTATTAATGCATCAATAATAATAATCACAAATAATCCAAGTAAAAGATCTGAGTACTTTTTCTACCACTGCACACTATGTTTTACTGGGTATATAAAAGTGCATTCCACTAAGGAAAAGTGACACAATTAAGTTTTCTCCAAGATAATTGGATTTAAGTGGATCTGATCAACTTTTATGATTTGACTGTTTTGTTTCTCTTCATCAAACATGATGAATTCATTGATGACTGCACATTAACACGAGGAGACTTCTTGAGTTAATTATTGTTATATTTCTTCATACAGCAGATTCTGCACATTTACACAAGTGTTTAAAGTGTTTTGGTGACGTTGATATTTGCTTCCTGTGTCAGAGCGTTTCCAGGCTCATCTGCTGAGTTTGCCGTGTGACTGCCAGGTCGCCAGCTTCTCCTTCAAGCAGGTGAGTTTAAATGTTTTCATTACTCCGTTCAGTAAGAAATGGTTTATTCACCTGTACTACTACTTGTACTACAAGTACACAATAGTATCACTTAACTACTGAAAAGAAATAAAGTTTCCCTTGAAGTGACATTAAAGAAATAATACATTTAAAGGACTATGACATACTTGTACACGAGTATTTCTATTTTCTGCTACTTAATACTTCTACGTCTCAGAGGGAAGTATTGTACTCTTTACTCCACTAAATCTATTTGATACTTACTGTTAGTTACTTTTTACATGAAAGAAAGCACGATCAGTTCTGTACTTCTAATCTACCCAGTAGTACACAAAGTATCTCAAACTGGGTCCACATTGAAGAACTACTACATTAAAATCCTCTCACTTGTATTTGTTCGTTATAAAAAAAATATATTGAATATATTAAAACACTTTGAAAGGAGCCATTCTGCATAATGAGTACTTAAGTGCAGATAATACTTCTGTACTTTTACAGAAGTACAATTTTGAATTCAGGACTTTCACTTGTAATGGAGTATTTTTACACTCTGGTATTTCTATTTCTAAAGAGTACCTCTTTCACCAAAATATGAAATATTTATACTACAAATATATACAGAATGTTGTGCAGCATCTATATGTTTATATACTTACTCACATTAAGACAATTCTTTTTTGTATTACAAGTTTTCTAAAATGTTATGTTTGAATATGCAAATGAGGCATTATGTAATATGTAATGGTAACTTTTGGTGAATTTAGGAGAAATCTACAGACGTAAATAGACAAAGTAGTAGAATAAACAAATAAATGTGTATTTTGGATGTTTTCTTTCCACTAGTCTGAAAAAAGATTATTGATGTAAAATAGCCCAAAATCTCTAAATCAGTGCATGAAAACCAGTGTTTCATAAGTCAATAAATAAACCGTCTATATGAAATAACTACGAGTTAAAGCCTATTCTTTACACTTCTGTGACTTCAATACTAAATTACTAAATATTTTGTCTTGTAAAATTAACATTTACATATTTAAAGTGAAATTAATGAATTTTTTTCTCTCTTTTCAGTTCATGAAATCAGCGATAATCTGAAGATGAAACCGGAGGAGAGAAATAAGAAGTGAATGTGTTTAGAGCTGTAAGGACCATATATGTGGTTATTAAGGATCATTTTTATCATCCTCATTCTTAAAGTTCAGGAACATTTATCGTCAATGTCTGAAGTTTGTATTTAGTCAGTTTTTATGTGTGTGCTTGTGTGTGTTCAGATCACATATATATATATATATATATATATATATATATGACTTCTGTAAAACTGTTTCCTCTCACTGACATTAAACATTCTGAGATGAAATGATCATTAAGCTTCTGTTATGTTATGTTTTGCTTTATTATTCTTTGACCAACAAATCTGATGAAATACACGTAATCATGACGGTCTATTGCAGGGGTGGCCAACCAGTCAGAGACTAAGAGCCACATTTTTTGCTGTGTTACCGCAAAGAGCCACATCATACACATGGGCACACATGAACATCACCCCATCCCTTCCTCACACACACACACACACAGACCTCTGCTCAGCCAGATTTATTGTAAATGTCACACACCAACATGATAATGACAGAAATTGACTCCTACAGTACTAAGACCACAGGCCAGTCATTTTCAACAATGAACATTGTGTGCACTGTCTCACACACACAAACTCTCAGTTCAACCAAGTCCACAAACAAAAATATAATAATTTACAATAGAATTTTTCTTTTACTATGCATGTTGCTTAGTGGGACTTCCTTGCCTTGAACAATCTTCTTCAAATCTGGCTTGTATTCCGTTGTTGCCACTCGAAGCAATTCTTTCACATGGGTGTCAGTCAGAACAGATCGATGCTTTGATTTCACGTGTTTCAGGGTAGAACAGGGGCGGACTGGCCATCGGGGATACCGGGAAAATCCCCGGTAGGCCGACGGGGTTGGGATGGTCCAATACCGGCCCACCTCCATCACCAACAGGCCCTCCCTCTGACATCGCCGGCCACGACTATATTCCATGCTTCACAGAACACGTTAAATTTACTCTAATACCTAAATACCCAAAGTCAATAATCACTGACTGATACTTATACTACTCCTCACAATCTGTATTCACACTCATGGTTTCCAACTTCTTTACTCATCTAATCTCTTCCGTCAGTCTAACTTTGTTTTAGGTGTTATTAAATGTCAATCCAAAACACCAGCAGAGTTGTTGTCTCAAACATACTTTTAAGGCCACCGTCATTTACAATCTCCAGCAGCTGATCTTCCTCTTCCTCTGTCGTCACATATTATGCAGAGTGGGTTTGGCGCGTCAGAATTACTCCTGGTATTTAATTAGACTCCTGATATTGTCTGTTAAATGAAGCTTTCTTTTTCTTGGAAGTTTCTTCTTCTGTCTCCTTAGTGGGCTTTTCCCCTTTGCAAAGAAGCTCTCCAAAAGTTTTTTACTCATTTTCGCTAACTTGTGGGCTTAATTAACATATCACGTGACCGAGACAAGCGTCTTGACATGTGTCAAGAGCCACAGGCGGATGAAATTGGGAGAGAATCCGGTAATTTTTCAAAATAAAACATCTATCAGGAGGTTGGGGACCACTGCTCTAGCCTACTCAACACGTGCGAAAAAAAACACACCGACCAATGCGTTGTAAATCACGTCACGTGATGCAGTTTAGCCAATCAAATAAGGGTATTCTGATTTCACCAGTGCGATGTACCCACACCGTGACACAGGGGGGAGAGACAAGGAAAGACATCACAGAGCAGAGCTCTTGTAATTTCAGATGTGAAAGTTAAATATCTTTATGATGTCTTCAAAGAATCAAATTGCTATAAAGACCACAGTCCTTAACCTATACACTAAAAACACTGTGATACAAATGTCTGCTCCATGTATTAACGCGCGATAAACTACGCATTAATGCGAGTGAAAAAATACCGAGTGGGCCGGTCTGACACAGTAACTCCCGGGCCACTTTTTTCCCCCAGTCCGCCCCTTGCGCGTTTGACGAAAATACCGTATTGAACTCAAGCGAAGCGAACACGCACATTAAAAAAAAATAAAAAAAAAAAAACTTCGATATGAACGTAAGAGCCGCATGAAACTAGGCAAAGAGCCGCATGCGGCTCGGGAGCCGCGGGTTGGCCAGGCCTGGTCTATTGCATCTGTTTTTTGATTAAAAGCATTGAAGTTAAATGAAATACAAAAAGTAACATGAAACTGGATTAAAAACTGACACACAGGTGAGTTTCAGTAGGTTAAGTGTACATCGTAAATCATCCGTATACTGGAGTCAAACAGTGGGTTTTATACCTGGTTACATATACATTATTTACATATTTCAATGTAGTTCAAGCAAGATAAAACTTTTTTTGATTGTGGGCCATAAACGGAAAACTATCACGGGCCAAACAAAAGTGAATGTGTAGTCGTCAAACAGTTCAAATCAGTGTTTTAAACAGCCGTCAGGCGCCCAGTGCATTATGGGAGACTGAGGCCTGTAGGGTTTGGGGATATGATGATACCATGAGACGATACAGTCTTTGATATACTGCTCATCATCAGTAGCTATATATATATATATATATAGCAATTTCACCACATAAAACTACATTTATTGCTCATGCTCGCTCTAAAAAGAGACTTTGGTTTTGTCCTCAAAATTGGGCCAAAAAGTCAGCATTCCTCTGCCGTCTTTAAAGCCCGTTATGATGGATTGAGAGGAAAATCTAGAGCTTCTTAAATCTGCATTCACTGCTTCAAAAAAAAGCTCTTACTATAACGACGCATCGATCCACAGAAAGAGTACGAGTCAGAGAGAGAAAACAAGCATTATGTGAGTAAATATCGGCAGAATATGTCATATCTTATATACGTCCTTGGATCTCCCTAATTAGTTGGTGGTAGGTTCAGTTCATTCAGACAGTGGAACAGATTGATGCTTCTCTCTGGAGACGGGTTCTCACTGATCTTCTTCCTGATGTACTTGACTGTTTCCGGATTGGTCGGCGAGCTGCTTCCCGTCTGAGTCACCAGACCTCGTAGGAGTTTCTGATTGGTTGACAGTGAAAGACCCAGGAGGAAGCGGAGGAACAGGTCCAGGTGTCCATTTGGACTCTGCAAGGCCTTGTCCACAGCACTCTGGTAGAGGGTTTCAGGTTTCCACATAAAGTAAGTGGATTTTTCTTCTGACAGCAAATTGACACCAGAGTTGACGAATGTCAGATGGACATGAAGAGCAGCCAGAAACTCCTGAACGCTCAGATGGACGAAGCAGAAGACCTTGTCCTGGAACATTCCTTTCTCCTCTCTGAAGATCTGTGTGAACACTCCTGAGTACACTGAGGCTGCTCTGATATCGATGTCAGACTCTGTCAGGTCGGATTCATAGAAGATCAGGTTGCCTTTCTGCAGCTGATCAAAAGCCAGTTTCCCCAGAGACTCGATCATCTTCCTGCTCCAGTGTGGATCCGTCTCAGCTCCTCCATCATACTTGACATTCTTCAGTTTGGTATGAACCACCAGGAAGTTGATGTACAGCTCAGTCAGGGTCTTGGGCAGCTCTCCTCCCTCTCTGGTCTTCAACACCTTCTCAAAAACTGTAGCAGTGATCCAGCAGAAGACTGGCATGTGGCACATGATGTGGAGGCTCCTGGATGTCTTGATGTGGGAGATGATCCTGCTGGCCTCCTCCTCGTCGTCTCTGAATCTCTTCCTGAAGTACTCCTCCTTCTGTGGGTCAGTGAACCCCCTGACCTCTGTCACCATGTCGACACACTCAGGAGGGATCTGATTGGCTTCTGCAGGTCCTGTGGTTATCCAGAGGCGAGCAGAGGGAAGCAGTTTCCCCCTGATGAGGTTTGTCAGCAGCACATCCACTGAGGTGGACTCTGTAACATCAGTCAGGACCTCATTGTTGTAGAAGTCCAGAGGAAGTCGACACTCATCCAGACTGTCAAAGATGAATAGAACCTGGAACTCTTCAAACCTGCAGATTCCTGCTTCTTTGGTTTCAGTAAAGAAGTGATGAACAAGCTCCACCAAGCTGAACTTTTTCTCTTTCAGCACATTCAGCTCTCTGAAAGTGAATGGAAACATGAACTGTATGTCCTGGTTTTCTTTGCCTTCAGCCCAGTCCAGAGTGAACTTCTGCGTCAAGACTGTTTTCCCAATGCCAGCCACTCCCTTTGTCATCACCGTTCTGATTGGTTCCTCTCTTCCAGGTGAGGCTTTAAAGATGTCTTCACATCTGATGGTTGTCTCCGGTCTGTGTGGTGTCCTGAATGCTGTTTCAATCTGTATGACTTCATGTTCCTTGTTGACCTCTGCGGTGCCTCCCTCTGTGATGTAGAGCTCTGTGTAGATCTGATTCAGAAAGGTTGGGTTTCCTGCTTCAGGGATCCCCTCAAACACGCACTGAAACGTCTTCTTCAGATTAGATTTGAGTTTACGGCGGCACGCTGCAGCGCTAGTTCCTACAAGGAAAAACGACAAATAATGTTATGAATCTATTCAGAGATTCTGAGACGATGATTGCCATATGGAGCTGTAATGACCGTTGGCCTTCACCCACACCTCCCTCACCTGTGCCAACTGAGATCCAAACACGTGTTACCTACCGTGATAACGTTGGGTAATAGTCATACTCGTTACTCAGAGAGTGGACGGAGTCGTCGTGGCTTCGGCAGTTTGTGGACTACAGTATTGAGTTTTGGCATTTTGGCCATCGCCACCTTGTTTTTTTGCAACCAGTGAACGAAAGTGACCATGTTTGGACTCGAGAGGAGTGACGCTGTGGTAGCAACATATCAATCACAAGGTGTCCCGCCCTAAAGCATACCCTGCTTTATGATCTGTTTGACTCTAAATGGACCATCATTTACTAAATGAACATCATGCATCATTAGCACATCATTAACTAGCATTAGCACCTCTATGCTACACTAGCTACTGAAGGTATACTGAATGTATTTTAATGATTGTAACAGTGAATAAAAACCTACCTCTCTTTACAGGAACACTGCTGCTCCTAAATTTCATTGTCTTTTCTTTCGGTCTCCAGTTGATGTGGTGGTTCACTTTCACACTGTGATCTGTAGCTTTAGCTTCTATCTTTATCTTTTCAACCTGTTTTTACTGCTGAATCAGTTTGACATCCTGGATATATCCTTCAAACACATATTGTAAACCCTTCTTACTGCTTCTTTCTAAAATCTCTTTTTAGTTTTCCCAAAAATTTCTTCAGGGAGTGCAGTTAGTGACAGTGTGGGCTCTGACAGCTTGAAAGAGTAGCAGCAGATGGTGGGGCTTAGTGAAGGGTCAGTTGGTCATCAGACATTTTTACAGAAAGATGGAAGTGCTTTCAGTGATTCAATCCGCATATTTACATTAAACTTTAGTGTAAATCTACGATATTAACATTTATTAAAAGCCTCTTACTGTTCTGCAGAGAGTCAGCAAGCTCCCCCTGCTTCATTCTCCTCAGGAAGTGCTGCGTGATCTTCAGAAATGCCTCTTCCTCTTCACCATCAACCAACTCCTCGTCCTCACCGTGGCTCTCTAAGCATTCTTTGTAATCTGGACTCAGAACCCTCTGGACCTTCTTAAGCTCATGCTTCACAAAAGCAACAATGTTCTCCTCAAGCAGCTGGAATAAAATTAAAATTAATTTAACTTTCAACTTAAACAAGCCAGCTCGACGATTAAAAGCCCACCTTTCATACTTTACATTTTGAAAAACGTGTTTTCTGTCTTACCAGATATAAAAAGAATAAAGGATAGAATACAAGGCCAGATACACGCATATTTCCACATAAATATATATTTACAAACACATGAATAAATCTGAACGAGGTCTGCAAACTACAGGTAGCCTACAGATCAGATCTAACAGGATGGAACTATTTCTGTGACTTCCTCTGTATTCATACATTAGTCTGGAGCCCTGCTTGCCAACTAGCTGCTATCCCTTAGCCATGATGAGAGCTTGACAACCGAACAGTGCTGCATGGATCCAGTCTTGTTGTCTGTTAAATACTAGTTAAAGGCAGGGTTGTACGGTACACACCATGCATATGGAGTCCAGCTGTGTTTGACGACCAGCGAAAACCTCCGACGTCTCCTGGTGAACTCTGTAGAGAAAACACGATCCGTTAGCTGAACACTGAACAATAAAAGCAGAAACATACGCCAGTGACTTGAACATGCAGCTCGTTATGGAGAAACTGTTCTAAATCAGTGCAACAGATGGACGAGGTAGATCTGATTGTTTAAAGACTAAGCAGACAGATTTAATCAAACAATGCCGTAATATTAGTGTTATATAACATAGTAAATCCTTCTTGTTGACTTTGTGCTGAAAAAGTTCTGTTGACTTACTCAGAACCTGAATCTTGCTGTTTGAAAAGCAGAGGGGTATTCATGGACATGTCACTCTTCATGGACACACAGGACGGTTCAGGAGAATCTGCTCTCTTCTGCTCGGTCCTAAAAAAAAAAGACAGGTGGAAGTATAGGAAGCTTAAGGACTGAATGAATTCATGTTTTTTATGGCTCTGGAGCTTTAGCAGAAATCCACAGCGGACATTCTAATCTTTGGCTTCGTGCTCAGCATGCTCAGCATACACAGCAAACTTTATTCCTTCATGAAGGCTTAAAGTTATCTTTCATTGTACGTGTACGTGTACATTACATGTCGTCTGTCGAATACACAAAAAGCCTCACCTCACACCATGAACGGCTTTAAGGAGCCGTTTGGACCGACTGGTTACATTGTATTTCTGCGTGTAGCAACAATATCATTATGCAGCAAGACCGAAAACATCAAAGTATGAAACATACATGTTTGTTAGATTACCTTTTCTTCATGTACAGATGGACTGTTGGCTGCGAGGTCAGAGGAAAGAGAAAGTGAAAGTAATCACGAGGTAGAATTATTGAGATCAGCTTTTACAAAGTGTGTATTGTATACGATTGTATCGTATTTTTTATTTGTATTATTATTATGTTATATTAATACCTTTCACCTTATATTATACCTCATATAATTTACATATTCTACTATATTGTTACTATGTTAATGATCATAGTCCTTATTTTATTTATATACATACATATATATATATATAAATATGTACTCCATATTGGCTTTATATTTTTCATTTTCTTCTATTCTCATAAAAAATGTCTGTCTCTCTCTCGCGCGCTCGCACACACTTTTTTTCACTTTATTCTATTCTCATTATATGTATATTAATCTCTCACACACACACACACACACACACACACACACACACACACACACACACACACACACACACACACACACACACACACACACACACACACACACACACACACACACACACACACACACACACACACACACACACACACACACACACACACACACACACACACACACACACACACACACACACACACACACACACACACACACACACACACACACACACACACACACACACACACACACACACACACACACACACACACACACACACACACACACACACACACACACACACACACACACACACACACACACACACACACACACACACACACAATTATAAATGTCTCTTCTATTTATCTGCATTGCTGCGTTTGTGCTGCAGCACCAAACCAATAAAAGTTTATCTAAGGGTTAAAGTTTATCTAAGGGTTAAAGTTTATCTAAGGGTTAAAGTACGTCCACTGAATCAGTTTTTCATCAGTTCAGATCCATTTGTTAACAGCATAAAGGCAGAATTACTGATGCTATGACTACAGAGATTACAGGTGTACTACTTTACTTAGTTGTACTTTCACTTAGGACAGCGGTTAACCTGACAGGAAGTACTTTGGAGGTTATAGACACAAAGTTCAACAGACACGGTTTTAATCATTCTGCATCCGAGTTCAAGAATACAAACAAACAAAAACACTGAACTATTGTCAGAGGGAGTAAACAAAGGAGCCAGTTTGTGGTGGACATGTTTATTCATTGCATACATGCAGCTCTAGGTTAACACAGGGTTGTTATAGTGGTATTAGTTCGTTACAGTACACATGACTTTGTTTTTAAAAAGAAGGAATGTGAAAGTGACGTTTAAATCCTGTTTTTACAACAATGATTAAGAAATTAAAAAAAATACACAATGAAAGTACATGAAAGTTTCTGAGAAGATTTAAAGGGCCGGCGTGTCCCGTCTGATTGGTCTCTTCCTCTTCATATGCTCATGGTGAGCTGGATAAACTAGAGAGACATATATATCCAGTGTTAGTGTATATCAGTCATCTAGCAGCAAGATCATCAACCGGAGTCGTGTTTGTGTCCACCTGATGAATACGAGTGCAACAGTCACTGTCCTTTTACCTCTAGTTTGGTCTCCACCAACTCTCTTTAGCTGCTAAATGTTCCATTTTATTTCACCAGCTGTAGTCTCTGACTGTATCTGTCTGAGGTTTAAAGCAGGAAGTGTACAGTGGCTCTATCTTGTTTACTGAAAACAGCTTACTGCTGCAGGAATCTTCCCTCATAAACAAGAGGGAGGGTGAATATTGGACTTAAATTAATCAGGTGGAACTCCAAATACACGTTCCTCCACATGCTTATCGTTTTTAAGAGGTGATAATCTGTCATAGTTTGCTTCTGCTGCCCTAAAGTGTCCAGAAAACAACAGTTATTTCCAGTTTAAGAGATGCAATTGCAAGATATGAAGAAAGACCCAACAGAGTTAAATAACTGTGTAGATGCTTACCGTATCCTCATACAACGGTTCCTATGATTTCTAAAGTTACTCCTCGTTTTTAGTGCATTTTCCAACTAAAGTCAGCAACACGTGTCAATTTCTGCTCGTTACATTACATTGTTTTTTTCTAACTTTCGTCTTTACATGAAATAGTTGGTTAGGTTTAATAAAAGATGGTGAATTACTGAGTTAGGTTTAATTAAAGATGGTGAAATACTGAGTTAGGTTTAATTAAAGATGGTGAAATACTGAGTTAGGTTTAATTAAAGATGGTGAATTACTTAGTTAGGTTTAATTAAAGATGGTGAAATACTGAGTTAGGTTTAATTAAAGATGGTGAAATACTGAGTTAGGTTTAATTAAAGATGGTGAAATACTGAGTTAGGTTTAATAAAAGATGGTGAATTACTGAGTTAGGTTTAATTAAAGATGGTGAACTACTTAGTTAGGTTTAATTAAAGATGGTGAAATACTGAGTTAGGTTTAATTAAAGATGGTGAACTACTTAGTTAGGTTTAATTAAAGATGGTGAAATACTGAGTTAGGTTTAATTAAAGATGGTGAAATACTGAGTTAGGTTTAATTAAAGATGGTGAATTACTGAGTTAGGTTTAATTAAAGATGGTGAAATACTGAGTTAGGTTTAATAAAAGATGGTGAAATACCGAGTTAGGTTTAGCCAACAAAACCGGTTAGTTAGGTTTAGGAAAGGATCATTGTTTGGGTTAAACTATTGAAGCAGAGTTACTAAAGTACACAAGTTACGTGACAAATAAAGCAACGTTGACTTCTCGTTTCTCGGGGAACAAACTGCGCTCTCCTGGATAAAAGTTCCGCCTTGTGTCTTTTGCGGTCTTTAGACTTCCTCGTTGTGGATTACAAACAAAATGATTTTGTGGGACATTACGAAACGTTATTTTTGTCTGGATGAGTCCAGCCTCAGATGCTTGATACATCTTTGTAAAGTCACGAAACAAAGTCATAAATATTTAGAAGAAGCAGCCAGTTCCTCCTGTGCAGTTATGATGGACTCAGCTGTGCTTGATAGGAGGAGAGACATCGAAGCTTTAGTAAATGAGAAGCAGTGAAAACTTACTTCATCATACTGAAATGTGGCCGTTCCAGTTTGTCTTTGGTCTCTTCTTTTGAAGTGGTCTGAAAAACAAGGTTAAAAACTGTCGACTTGATGAACTCTTTGAATGCTTTCATTGTTCATTACTGAGCATTTCCTCATTAAACGAACAAATGCCGACGGTCTCAGATTGAATGCGTTGTTGTAGTTTTTCCCGCCCACTCACCAGTCAGGGCTCGCAGTTTTGTGCAGCAGCCCACGAAGTCATCGAACCCGATTCTGCCTCCGCAGCTGTGGCGCTTCATGATGATGTTCATGGCCTGAGGGCTCAGATTAAAAGCTGCACAGGAACACGTAAAAGAAATGACGTTAACGTTGTGCACTGAGAGCAATTACCCAATATCTGGTTTTACCTGCTTTTCTATGCCGATTAAGGCGAAACACTACAGGTACAATCTGTGTGTTTACATGCACTGGTCTACTTAAAGATGTTGGTCTATTTCACTTCTTTCAGACTAGAGGAAAGAAAACATTGATTTCTCCTAAATTCACCAAATATTACCATTAGATAATGCCTCATTTGCATATTTAAACACCACAATTTTACCCTATTCACCTGTAGTTAACCAAAGAGCCTCCGCAACATGAAACCGGTTTCTTTATTAGATTTGAGAGATTTAGGGCGTATTAAAGTTTGCCAGTACCCATAGAGTTTAAGGCATGCTGCAGCTCATTGCCCTCCACCGACCCACTGCGGTCCCGGTCGTAGGACATGAAGGTGGACTTCCAGCCGTTCAGAACCTGCCACAGTTCCTTGAACTCGTTGAAGCCCAAGCTGTTGGAAAAGTCCCTCTGAGACAACACAGTCGGTCAAGGACACAACACAAACTCCTCCACAAGATATCATCATCAGAGCAAATGTGTAGCTACTCACTGACAATCTCATTCAGATTTAAAATGCATCTGCTACTTGTTCTAGTCAAGTGTCTCCAGTGAGAGTGACAGTGAGCTAGCATGCACAACACCAGCAACCTGAACCCAAAGCAGCCATCATTCATTTCATTTTTACACCTGTGCAGTCTGTCTGCTGTCTTCAGTGAAAACAGAGGCCTGTTGGCCGATGGGTGAAGGATACATCCAGCATGTTGACCATCAGTCTGCAGGTATCCATGCAGAAGGCTGTAAAAAACAAAACGGATTGTGAACACAAATCTAAAAACACTGGCCCAATCACACTGTCAAAGGAGTGTCTAAGGAGTCTCTCGCACGGACATTTTAAACCCTTTATGAACCCTTTCCGTAAGTCTGTATTTCTGCAGACTCTGCCTCCGGGAAATACCCACAATTCATAGCAACTGAACAGGGTAACCGGCGGAAGCCGTGAGAAAGAAAAAAGGTAAACAAAGAGAACGACACACGCGTGTTCAGCCAGGCATGTTACATTTAACCAAACACATTAAGGATTAAAGATGGAACATAAAAACACATGAGATTATTAAATGCTTCATTCATTAACCATTTCTTTTCATTTTGTTATTGAAGCTGTTCCGACTCTCATCTCGTGAGGAAAAGCCTGGAAGACGTTTGAAACAGGAAGTCAAAAATATAAAATAAATACCCAGAACTGTACATCACATGATATGGTGTTCGGCTAACTAACCGACTCCTTAGCTGGCTGGCAAGCAATGTAATGTCAAATCTTCAACCCTGGACCACTGTAGACAGCAGCGTCAGGTTAATATGTGTCTCAGACGTACAGAGCGTTTGTGCTTTGAGTGGATACTTAATATAACGGTTCTTACGTTTGTATGTGCCCGAGATGCCGGATTGTGTGAGGCAGCGCTGCAGCTCGTCAGCTGAGATCTGTCCATCCTGTCACATGTTTTTAAGAAAACAGAAGGAAGGACAATACACTTGAGTACAAGTTAGATAAAAAAAAGATCAATCTGCAGAACTAGAGAAACATCAGTATCGTTACCTGTCCAGCTACAGCGGAAAAATAGCCGTAGAGAGGATCCTGCTGCAGAGTCTGTAAGATAGTTAGGAGTGTTAGTGACGGGTTAGTGGTAGACGATCGGTTTGTTGTCCTCACTTCAAGGATTTGAATACTACTGAATATACTCCTGCACACTGCCTCATCGTACCATCACCTGATGAAGGTCTAACGACTGAAAATGTCAAATAAAAGTGCGTTTACATGATGAAACGACGTTCAGGAAGCTCTTCTTCTGCCCTTTTGTAATCGTGTTTTAACATCCTGTTAACTAACTGGGACCAACGTTTGTGCAGCATTAGAGTCCTTTAACTTATCTCAAACCTCATAAATGTTGTATTATCTGAACAAAAGTCTTCCCCACTCATAGACAACGTTTCATAGTTCACCAGCGCTGACTCGGAGTGTGAGTGTTGAATACTGAAAAGACTGGAAATGATTATCTAGTGCGAGAACAAACCCAACCCTTCCTCAACCCACACCTATTGTAATTGAACCGTCACACACACACACACACACACACACACACACACACACACACACACACACACACACACACACACACACACACACACACACACACACACACACACACACACACACACACACACACACACACACACACACACACACACACACACACACAATAGATTGCATCAATGCTAAAGAATGTGGGGTGACCGGAGCTAAAAGAGTTTACAAAGGATTCCTCTGAACAAGAGTTTAAAGCCAACAAATAACACACTTTCTAGAAACAAAAGAAACAAAATGTATATTCTGATGTAAAACTCACAAGAAAACCAACATCTAGGTTTGAGGTACTTGTACAAATATAATTCAGCTGATTATTTTTACTCCACCACATTTATCCGACGGCTTTAGTTGCTTTACTGATTAGGATTGGACAAATACACTTCTGATCAACTTATATTAGCTGATAACTAACTACTAAATGGAAGTGCTACTTGCATCAGTAATCTGTTCAATGATGCATATAAATACATAACAATATAATAATCAAAAGGGGGCGTTTGTCTACATAACAAATCACTACATTTTTTAAATACCTTTAGTTATTTCCACAGTAATGATACAATATATAATCAACAATTACCTTATGAGGTATTATTAAAGATAAGACTTTATACAGCAGTATATAAAGTAACAAGCTTTACCAGCTGCAACATTAAAGTGATGAACACATTAATGCATCAATAACTTTTTTACTTTTCCTACTTTAGGAATAAGTTGACTTATACTTTTACTTGAGTAACATTTTGAATGCATTTCACAAGTAACAAGAGTATTTCTACACTGCAGTAATGCTACTTTTACAAAAGTATCTGAATACTTCTTTCACCAGCTGGTAACATGTTTAAAAAGCTTGACATACAAATGTGGAAGCAGTTCAAAAACACGTTAGCAGATATCTAGCACGTTCTCACACATTTAACGGATGGATTCCCATTATACTCCTTTAAACCGAGAATACACCTTTAAACCGAGAATACACCTTTAAACAGAATACACCTTTAAACAGAGAATACACCTTTAAACAGAGAATACACCTTTAAACAGAGAATACTCCTTTAAACAGAGAATACACCTTTAAACAGAATACACCTTTAAACAGATAATACACCTTTAAACAGAATACACCTGCAGCTTTCTGCCTTTGTTTGTGACCTAAAGCCCTGGTGACAGATATCAAGACCGACTTCCGCATTCTGTAGACAGGATGTCTATGACGGGACGGTGGTCGTATTCAGCTTTAAACCGGTAATTAATGACATTTTAACGCGTTCTTACCGCGGCTCCACCGGGTGCAGCGCCGTATCCTTGGTATGCCATAACTAAATATATGATAACTAAAGTGAATAATATACCGCGGTTACACCTCCTTTAACTCCAGAGGGTGTGTCTGCTGCACGGAGAAAACGCAAACGCCCCCCAAAAAAAAGCATAAAAGTTAGATAATAACGTTTTGTAAATTATCCTGGAACAACGAAGCGGGTCCGAAGGTGAATATAACCCGGAGAGAAGCGACCAGACTCCGGGAGGTAAACAGCCGCAAAATGTAGCTCTCTTAGATGGTTGTTAAATGTCCCGTTTCCTTTACTGCTGCGTTCTGATTGGCAGAGAGTGACCTCGTGACCTGGGATCGACCAATCAGATCAAGGCTGGCTCCAAAGGCGTTTTTGCGACACTGAAAAACAAAGAACTAATGAAAACCGATCCGACTGCAGCTGCAGTGGTGGAGGAAGTATTCACATACTGTACTACAAAGAATACTGTGTTACAAGTATTTAAAATGTTACTGCACTTAAAGTGTAATCAGGAAAAGTATTAAATGCACAAAAATGTCCCCTGTGAGTGTTCTACTATTATATATTAGATTATTATTACTAATATAAAAGTAGGATGTTACTGTTGTAGTTGGTTGAGGTGGAGTTCATTTGAAACTATTAACTGATGATTATTTTCTCCATAAAGCGAGGGGTTATTATCACTATAGTTATAGTTATTTAGTTTGTAAAAATTATGAAAATAGTGCCCAAAAGAGAAAACTTCACAATGTCTCAACATTATTACTAATATATTGACATAATTAACATTATTAGTAGCCTAGTACATTAACAGTATTAACATTATTACTAATATATTAACTTTATTAACAATATGGAACCAGCAAATGATGAAGAACAATTATCAAAATGGTTTCCAATTTATTTTCTGTCGATCAACTTATTGATTAATCGACTAATAATTTGAGTTGTACTAATAGTTTAATTTACAACGAAACTTTTATAAGCTATTCATGAATGTAGTGGAGTAAAAACTACAATATTTCCCTCTGATGTAGTGAAGTAAAAGTAGAAAGTAGCATAAAAAGTACAAGTACGTCAAATTGTGTAATTAATGTACTTAAGTGCAGTACTTAAGTCACCACTGCTCAGTTAGAAGTCAATGCCAGTAGAAGTGAGAATACCATTTTAAGCGGAGCGACCGATCTTCTCTCTTCTGCTGTCCTGTTGACAGGAGAATGAAGGAACCCAGAACACTTCATCATGAACTTACTTGTGAGGGTTTTATTGTGTTTGAGACGACCAGAGTTCTACAATATGTTCTTCTCTCTGATCATGATGTGAGTCTCACGCTGTACTGAGAGGAGACAAAGACACAGAGAGACAAAGAGACAGAGAGAGGAACGTCTGAGACGAGGACATCTCACTCCAGAACTAAGAAAGTACCGATAGCAGAACCATGAACTCTGGACCGCATCAATACTGCTTGTTTTTACTCATTTAGAACCGGTTCCCTACTCATAAAGTTCCAAAAAATGTCAAATACCAAATTAATTTGTCAGAAGGAGCGTCTCGGTTGATCAAACACACTTTACTTGAAGCCCACTGAGGCCTTAAGGTGTCATGTGAAGCCCTTTCACTTTAGTAACCTGAGACCTCTCCAGCCTTTTGGGTTACAGACAAATAAATATTGCACAGCGACATGTGATTTAAGTCTAGATTATCCCCCCTTACTGCTTATCCCTTCTAAATCTCCTTGTGCAGGGCCAATAATGTGAATAATATGATTTGATGTCCACGTATTACCTCCATAAGTAAAAGCCAGAGCTTTAAAACCAAAAGAGACTTTGGATTTTCTTCTGAGAATGTGTTGTTATGTTAAAAACAACATTTTCTCCTTCATATATAATAAACAATAAACAAATTGAAACATCTTTTGGCTACGTGATCCTTTCTTTTTTTGGTAATCTAGGCCCAGCATCAGCCGCATAATTCGGCTTTTATTGCAAACTGCCGAGCCATCGGGAATTTGTCCATTTTTGCACGTTGGCAGTTAACCTCTAACGTAGACGGAGCCCAGAGAGGGTTGGAGGCTAAGACTGAAAGCTGCAGAGGAGGACGTAGAAGTCTCCATGTTGTCTTTTTTGGGACATCCATAATAAAACTTATTGAGGGAAATATCAGATCATGAAAACACAAATCTTTCTAAAAAATTAAGAAAGTTGTTTGTGGTCCTTTTGTTGTTCAGACTACAATGAACATATATTTAAACCAGATGGTGAATCAGAAAACTAATGAAATATAAACTAGAGTTTATTCTGTGATCTGTCTTCACTGTTTACATGTTGAACACAATCTCATCAGTCCGATCGGCTGCAGCGTCCAATCACATCACTGATGAACAATGAGGGGGCGTGTCGGCCCTTAAAACACTTCCTGGAAGTCTGTTCTCGTGGGTCCTCGCTCACGGCTCCTCAGAGATCCCTCCTCCCTCCTCGATCCTCGCTCCTCAGAGCAGAAATAAGAGCTTTGGGACGGCCGTCAATATGGCGGTGCAAAACAACTTCCGGTAGCGAGGATCGAGGAGCGAGGCAAAGACAATTAAGAGACTTGAGAAGTACTGGTACCAGTACTTCTCAAGTCTCTTATTTGTCTTTTTCTCAATTCCGGTTGAACCGGTTTCAAGCTTCCGTTTGAAACCGGTTCAACCGGAAGCGAGGAAATGACAAAAAATGACAAAAAAAATGAATTGTCTTTTCCTCGCTCCTCAGAGCAGAAATAAGAGCTTTGGGACGGCCGTCAATATGGCGGTGCAAAACAACTTCCGGTAGCGAGGATCGAGGAGCGAGGCAAAGACAATTAAGAGACTTGAGAAGTACTGGTACCAGTACTTCTCAAGTCTCTTATTTGTCTTTTTCTCAATTCCGGTTGAACCGGTTTCAAGCTTCCGTTTGAAACCGGTTCAACCGGAAGCGAGGAAATGACAAAAAATGACAAAAAAAATGAATTGTCTTTTCCTCGCTCCTCGATCCTCGCTCGAACTGGAAGTTGTTCTGCACCGCCATAATGACGGAGGAGGGAGGGATCTCTGAGGAGCCATGAGCGAGGACCCACGAGAACAGACTTCCAGGAAGTGTTTTAACGGCCGACACGCCCCCTCATTGTTCATCTGTTATGTGATTGGACGCTGCAGCCGATCGGATTGATGAGATTTTTTTCAACATGTAAACAGTGAAGACAGATCACAGAATAAACTCTAGTTTATATTTGATTAGTTTTCTGATTCACCATCTGGTTTAAATATATGCTCATTGTAGTCTGAACAACAAAAGGACCACAAACAACTTTCTTCATTTATTAGAAAGATTTGTGTTTTCATGATCTGATATTTCCCTCAGTAGACGTCATACAGCTCATCAGGCTCTAACAGTCCGTAGTTCCTCACGCCCGGCAATCCGTCCATGCCGCCAAAACAACGCTCTCTTGGCATCTGGATTGGATATCTGTGTAAGAAAATGTCACAAAGCATTGAGGCACCTCATTTTTCCTCAATGATGGCAACGCTCCAAACATCACACTTGTTTAAGCCTGTATATGGATCACCCATTGGTTTGACGGTTTGAAGCCTCGAGTTTGGCATTTTGGCCGATGCCATCATGGTTTTTGGCCATTGCCATTTTTGTTTTTGTCCGTTGCAATTTTGGTTTTTAGCTGTCGCCATCTTGTTTTATTGCAACCAGAAGTGACACAAGAGGGTGCAACCGAACGCTGAATAAGACATTTAGAGGCGACCAAAATGTTACAATAAACTTTCATGAAGTAAAAACTGTGAAAGGGTTAAAGCCCCAGTTCCACCAAAAGCCGGATATACTATGGATGTCCCCGGATACACTACGGATCAGATCCGGGGTTATCCGGGAGTGGAACCGTAGTGAAACCGTAGTCAGTCCGGGACGTTCCGTGATGAACCGTAGTAAAACCGCGGCCATCCGTGCCCATCCGTGGCGTATCCGGGAAGACGAACGGCTCGTCGGATGTACAACTAACATCCGGGGTGATCCAGGGACATCGTTGATCGTAGCGCATTCATAAATCTAAAACACTCCAACTTGCTCTGAAATAATGTGAAATAAATATTGTTGGAAAACATGATCCCTTAGTAGAAGGCATTACATCATAATGGAGGCGAGATGCCCAATCAGCTTGTTCTCTAAAGTGACTCATCCCTCCTGCTGCGTCCAGAGAAAACCCATCTGTGGCTGAGAGGAAGAGGAGAGGAGGAAGACTTCAGCAGATTTCTCCTCTCTGACCACAAACACTCGTGGACGGCTGCGATGGACAGACTGAACCCGGACTGGTGGGTTTGGTCGGCCAGACCTCCACCGTGTCTCCTTTCTCAGCACTCAGGGAGCCTTGTCATGCTAAGGGAGGAAGAGGAGGAGGAAGAGGAGGCAGGAGAGCATCATGCTGCTTGCTGCTGCTCTACAGGTAAGATAAGATACGATAAGATACGATAAGATACGATAAGATACGATAAGATACGATAAGATACGATAAGATACGATAAGATACGATAAGATACGATAAGATACGATAAGATAAGATAAGATACGATAAGATACGATAAGATACGATAAGATACGATAAGATACGATAAGATACGATAATATAAGTGAGATAAGTTAAGTTAAGATAACATAAAATAAGACCAGATGAAATGGAATTGATTTACTTAAAAACAATAAGTTGCTGTAGTCGTTAAAGCAGAAAAATATTTTCATACAACTGGAAAACAATAAACAAAACTAATTATAAAAATAACAAACAGTCAAGCCACTTTTGTCATGTATTGTACGTTCTACTGGGAGGACTGTATTCAGCTTTTTGCACCGCATAAATAAAGTGAACTAATGACTTTAAAATTTGAACATTTAAACATTTTATTTGTTTCCTAAAGATGGCTGTTATTGTTTCAAAATTAGTTTTTAAGGATTCAAGGATCATTTATTGTCTTTATGCAACACAGGGATGCACAACGACATTCAGTTGTCGCTCACTTGTAACACAACAAACACATGACAAACAATACAGCAGTGTGTTTACACACGGTGTGTTTGTGTGTGAATGTGTTTCTATGTGCGCCTCGTGTCTCTTATTTTTGTTTGCTTAAGAACGACATCATGATTTCAATTAGACCATCTGATTAAATTACAAAATGATTTCGTTGATCCTGTCGGTGTCATCAACTCACTGGGTGCATGTTTTTGTTTGTACATGAACAAAAAAAACTCACACACCCCGCTAAGTGTGCATGCTTGTTGTCGTGTGTCTCTGTGTGTGTGTGTGTGTGTGTGTGCCAGTACAAGCAGCTGACTGGTGACTTCATTCCTGGTCCAAACCCAGCAGGTCTCACCAGCAGGTCCAGGAAACAGACGGATCAGCATATGATTCAGTCGTGACTCGTGACCTCTCGAAGCCAAATCCCTGCATTCCATGTGTGTTAATAAAATGCTTTTCTAAATTCTGAAGGTATAAAATAAAAGCATGTTGATCCACCAGGTTGACTGGCACTAATAAATCTGCTCGTTTCTTTTTTTCATGGATAGTTTGTAGAGAAAAAAGACAAAAAATAAAACAAAATGTTTAAATCATTAGAGTACAACTATCAGAAAAGACAGCGGAGTCAATGTACTGTTTGTAAAGAAGTTTGGCTTTTTACAGGTAAATATGCATATAAGTATATGAAATTAAGAAAAATATGAATTAACAGTTGAAAATTAAAAATGTGTGTTACATGCCAAACAGTAAGCTGCTCATTAAGAGCCCAGTTCGATCCCTCAAGAAGACAAACTCATCACCACCCTTTCATTGTTAAAGTCAGTATCAATCTATAACATAATGATGATTCTATAAACTGGTCAATTAAAGTAAAAAAAATCTTATTTTATTTGGTATTTTTTGTCCAATGTCAAGTCTCCATTTGATCATATGACAATATATATGGTAGTTAATCCTGATAGCTTTCCCTTTGACCTTTTCTATTTCCCCAAGTAACTCATTTAACAATAAAATCCAACATATTGTTGGTTAAATCTTTATACGCCTAATAGTGTGTGTTTGTGTGCGTCATGCGCTTAACTAGCGTGCTCTAGGGCCCGCCAAATAGTTTGCACTGGGTCCCATTAGTAAAAGCATTCACATGCTTCCAGAATAATGTAAGATATTCATTAAATCGGCTGTTGATAAAGACGCTTAAAGTGTTCTAAACAGTCACAAAAGAAACGTTTCTGTTATAAATGTGTCTTAAATTGGTCAAATCTATGAACCAGCTTGAAAGTTTGTTTATCCGATACCTTCTCCTCCCCTGTATCCGCAGGTTACCATGATCAGTCAGTCGGTCAGGCCGCCGATGCTCAGTGGTCCACCTCCCAACCGCCCATCCTCTCGGGGATCCCCAGCAGCTCTGGACCGGCTGGGCGAGGTCCTGGTGCTCCTCCCTCACTGCAGCCAGAAACAGCGATGGATGCCGGTGGTGGGCATTTCACTGGTGGTCGTTGCTGGGAGGGTCCGAGGATGGAGACCCAGGGGTGTGTCTGTGTTTGTGGGCAGAGGGAAGCAGGAGGTTTGGGTCCCTGCTGGCCTGGATCTCCATACGTCTACGGAGGTGAGTGTCCACCTGACGTTTTCTCTTCGGGTTTTAAATAAAATGCTTTCTTTCAATTTTTTTAAATACTACTACTGTGGACACAATATTATTTTAAAAATAAATATTTGTTAAGTATTTTTAAGAACATCGTCCGCCTTCCACCTGACGTGCCTCAAACATGAGTCTGGACCTGTCAGCCGCAAGTTTGGTGAGAAGTTGTAGGATGTTCCAGTTTGACTCGGTGAACCAGTTTGACTCACCAACGTTTTATTTAATGGGTCGAGGGGGGATGGCAAAGTTCCAAATTGTTACACAGTCTAAAACAATAATTAAACAATTCACTGTGGCAGGATGTTGTTGGCGCAGCACAACTCACCTCTGGCCTCCACTTTCTTTCTGAATTTTTAATCTCTAACCTATTGTTAATCTGTAATCTAGTGTTACATTACTACAGAGAGACACAAATTCAAGTGCCGTCTTGTGTTTGCTTCTTGCAGTGAGGAGGAACTTGGTGGTTGGAGTGGAGGTGGTGGAGGAGGTCACTGTTGAAGACACTCTCGAAGTAATGTAAGTACTGTACGAATTATTATGACAGTTGTGCTAATTGTACCACTAATGCAATTGTTAACGTATTACCTTTTGTCTAACACAGAGTTACCGTGTGATTCACAGCAACACAATCATGCATGTTTGGTTCAAAAAACAAAACATGGTTGCATGTCTTTTCTCTTCTCAGAACAGAGGACATATACACGGATGATCTGCTGCATGCTGAGCTGCTGCAAGACGCCCAGATGTACCCGACATGAGCCCTGAGTAACTTTCACCCTGTCCTGTTTAGACTGCATACACTGTAAACACGTGTAGGTGTGACTTTGACATGGTGTGTCTTTTTTTTTTTTTTAAATAAAGCAAACTGTCATTAATAAGAGTTACAACAGAAAACAAAACTATTAAAAAATACTTGTTATTATGACTGTTTTCATTTTTTTCAAATGGAAATACAATACAATGCAATACAACATCATTTAATATATAATAATACAATAGTGGACTTCAACTACCAGCATGCATCTGTTCTACCGCCAACCCCGTGGTATACGTCATAACGTCGCGCAGAATATGGCGGTCGCAAGTGCAGTGAAAACAAAACAACAGATGTTTGGAGACACATTCTGTTAAAACATCCATGATTTGGACTTAAAACCTGAAAATGTCGGACTCATTGGAAACACAGACTCTTCGGGATCGACTGGACCGTCTTCAGGAGCTGACGGACTTCACAGAAAACTGCAAAAAGCAGCTTAACGATGTATTTGAAACCCTGGGATGGTCGAAGGACTACAACCAGGTAACGTTAGCGAAATTAACCGTCAGTTTAGCTAACGATACGTTAGCTAGCGTTAGCGTTTAGTCTTCAGTCATCATAACAAAAGATATATATTTTGATTATGAAACTTGGTTTTATCGTAGCTAGACGACGTTGCCATGTTCCGAATTAATTTAAAGGAAAGGGTTAACATTGTTTTAGCTAACGGTTTACGTCACATCCGTTAACGTTACATTTAGCTAGCTAAACATTTAGTGTTAGTGGTTAGCCAACTGCTGTTCTTAAGTACAAGTCTAAGGTACTTTACTTGAGTATTTAGATTTTAGGTAACTTTATACTTCTACTCCACTACATTTCAGAGACTTATAGTGTACTTTTTACTCAACCACTTTTTGTCTGACAGATGTATATAATATATCAGTACATTTAGCTAATAATATCTATTTACTTCTACTGAAGTAAAGGTTTGAATGCATGACTTTTACCAATAATGGAGTATTTTCACAGTGTTGTGTTGCTCCTTGAGGTATTACATCTGATAATATATTTCCTCCACCACCAGTCAGATAGCTGACATCTACATCATGTAACTCTTGTCTTTTGTTTATCCCAAAGAAATGTATAAAACTAAGTGCTTTGCTAGCTCTCAATGGCCTAATTTATCCATTTAAAGACACTGTATTGTGGTTCTACAATTTGTTTGAATTAACTGTCAACATATCTTACCATTTTTAAGCACTAATTGATTCAAACGACTGCAGTAGCTGTGTGTTAATATGGAACATTTCCCTGCACTGATTGACTACCACATATACAACATACAGGCAATGCTTGTCTGGTCAACACAGAGCGAGGGTTTGGGTTTAATGTCATCTAAAAGTAAAATTAAAAAATTAGATTTTGTTTCTTTTTGTGTGTGTTTTGTCAGGATGCAATGGAGCAGTGTCCCTATGACTCCAACCACAGAGTCCCGGTGACGAGCATGGAGAAACACAAAGCCTCCTGCAGCCGCCGAAAGATGGGCTACTCCGCTGAGGAGGAGGTAACACACACACACACACACACACGCACATCTCTAGTGTAAAGCTAACATAGCAGTGTTCCAGAGTAAAGCATGTTAGGCCTTTATACTATAATTCACTGCAGCTTTAATGCATCAATCACTAAGAGAACATTAAAAAGTTTCCTCCCTCTTTTGCAGGCGGAGATGTTCGATCCTTCTGTGTGTTATGAGAACAGCAGTGTCAGAAGCTTTACGATGGGTGAGTCATCAACGAGGACCGTTATCTTAGATCCCAGTTCAGCTCATCGATGTTATGGATCATTAAAACAGGGCTCAATAGTTTGGCAACCAGGCTTCGTTTTTAGTCACCTTATATTTTCAGTAATATGCAGTTATACTAAATGTGACGAGTATACGTATATGTTGCACTTTCTTTGCAGTGTAATTGTCCGTCCAGCTCTAAGATGCCGGGATACTTTTCCTCTGTTATGACTGTAACATTTAAATATCACTAATACAACAAATATTAAAAATGTATTTATTTTGGGGTAAACGTTTGGCTGTTTGCTGTCCTTATTTTTTTACATTTGAGTAAGTGGTTGCCACTTAATTGTGGTTGATGAACCTGTTTTTAAAGAAGATGAAGAAACTTTAAAAATAAATATACTTTTTATTCATCCTTGTTGAATGTTTTTGCTATAACTATTTGTAAAGACATGTTTAAAGAACTACAAGACCGTATCAAATACTGTTTTGATCTCTCAAGATTTTTGTTCATATCTTTTTAGTTCAACAAATTCTTTCAGTTGTCGTCCTCTCGTTTAATTTCCTTCCTGCAGACAAACCCACCCAGCACCAGGTGATCCTGCAGGCCAGGTCTGCTGCACCGCTGATGAGGATGGAAGGAGTCTTCTGGCAAGGTGAGAGCTTCATTTAAAAAGGTTCACTGCAAAACTCATTCCTCTGATGTGCTAAATATATATATATATATATATATATATACTTACTAAATATATAACATCCCGATCAGAGACGAGGAGGCTTTGTAGTTAGATTTCACAGTTCAAGAACATTTAGTGTTTCACACCAGACACAAAGACAAACCACTAGATGTCACAAGAGGATTATTATTATAACCTCACGAACTCATCGCTCAGCTGTTTTAGTTGTTCTCATCCTACACCCCCCCCCCCCATAAATAAGAAGCTGTGTTTTCTTAATTTGGGATTGTCACCTTTTTTATTTAATGTCATTTTTCTGTCGACATGTGTGTAATCTTTGTGTTGTGTGTTCTGTTTGCAGTGACAGTGGTGAGTATTAGAGAGGAGCTGTGTTACGTGTAGTATCCTTTATCATCATATCCTTTAAGCAGCTGGGACACACACACACACAACACACACACACAGACACACACACGTGCTCTTTTCCCTTTACGTGTTGGGAAACGTTTCCACACATTCAGACTCGACAACATGTTTGTTTATTACAGAAACCCTTTAATCTTTCACTTGATCTAAATAATAACCGTCCTGGTTCAAAACTATTAAGTGGATAAGATTCAAATATTGATGTGATAAAGATGAAAGTTTAACTGTGACGTGAAAGTAGCGTCACACTATCCACTACATTAAAAACGAAGTATCACTCTGTTGTACAATGGTGTTACAGAGTGAAGCGTCTCGTAGCTCATAAACAATCTTTGACACACATCTTGATCTTGATCTGTCATCAAGTTACAGACGGAGTTTAAGTTTATTAGTGACGGCTGATGTGACCTACCGCTGGGGAAGTTTGTCCTTTTAACCACCGACAGCGACAATAGTAGTGTTTTTTTATTGAATAATTATTTATTTAGTTAATAAAACATTGCCTTTGGGGAAAATTCCATTGCTTTTTATTTCTTGCTGCGTTCTCTAAACATGTAATATGGCTGCTCTGGTCGTAGAAGCGTCAAAGTAGTGTGATGGCCTTGTGACGCTGTTTGTGCGTGTTCGTCCTTTTTAAACAAAAGATTTACTTCAAAACGTGCGTCACATGCTTCCCGTGCTTCTGGGCCTCCATGGAGAAAATAAATTCTCTCTCCAATTCAAAAACAATAACAGTCGGACTTAAACGTTTTGTTTTACCACATCAACACATGGAATGATTGTTTTTGAACGAGCAATGCGTCAGAGTGAATTGTGGGTAAAGCCTCTCTGGTCCCCCACCAGGTCAGTACTCCGGCCAGCCTGTCGACGTGCCTCAGAACCACAAGCGCGCCGTGTGTGACCTCACTGTGGCCGACCGATTGGCTCTGTACGATCACGTGGTCAGCCAACGGAAGGAAGCGGCGTCCTCCAGCAACGAGGATCTCTACGTGGACCTGGTGTCCAAACTCCAGAGGGGTAAGACATCGTGGTGAAGACTGGGTCCGATCTCCTCCAACTGTTACATGGATAACAGATATTTATGTAGAGGAACAATCCTCATCAGCTGTTTGTGCACTAGTATTACTGTTAAAAACAGTTTCTGTCTGGCCGTTTGTTTTCTCCCTCAGCGTGGTCCTCGGGTTTAATGGGCGTTTGTGTTTTTGTCTTTAGATGAAGAGCAGAACGAACCGAAGACTCACCTGGAGCTGATGGCAGAGATGAGGGACTACAAGAGGCGGCGTCAGTCATACCGAGCCAAGAACGTTCACATCACCAAGAAGTCCTACACCGAGGTACGAGTCAGCACCAGGACAGTGATCGGCTGCTCATTTACCCGTAATCCCAGAATGATCGATGTGACCTTCTGTGGTCTGCAGCAATGATACAAATACATTATAATTTAATAACAAAACAAGTATCTGCTCCAGATCTGGACTGTGATCACAAATCTAATGTATCAACAACCAATTTCCCCGTTCGCATATGAGACAAGGCTCATATGGAGGAGTTACTGGCAGAGATAATTGTAAAAAGTTACCAAATAATAACATTTATAATATCAACACGCTCAGCTTTAAGCATTTACACACAGCAATGAACAAAGTTAGGAGGTGAATGGCCCAAAAACCAGGAGCAATAAAGTGAAACTAAACCTCACGTTGTCGGCTCCAATAACGTCATTACCGTAAATTCCGGCATATAAGCCGCAACTTTTTTTCACACGCTTTGAGACTGCGGCTTTTACAACGATGCGGCTAATTGATGGAAGAAGACGCGAACATCCGGGTGTCGGGCACGCAAGAGGAGGATCACGGGGCAACTCCGAGACCCCGCGCGCATCAGACGCGGCCGCGGAGACGAGCGTGTCGCCCGCTCTCCCCGGGGAGAGCCCGCTCGCGTTCGGGGAGTGCCCGCTCGCGTTCGGGGAGTGCCCGCTCGCTTCGGGGAGCTGCTCGCTCGCGTTCAGGGAGAGCCCGCTCGCGTTCAGGGAGAGCCCGCTCGCGTTCAGGGAGTGCCCGCTCGCTTCGGGGAGTGCCCGCTCGCTTCGGGGAGCTGCTCGCTCGCGTTCGGGGAGAGCCCGCTCGCGTTCGGGGAGAGCCCGCTCGCGTTCGGGGAGAGCCCGCTCGCGTTCAGGGAGTGCCCGCTCGCTTCGGGGAGCTGCTCGTCGCCGAGTACCGCAAAAAGGGCCGGGTGGAGTTCAGGAAGATGTTCGAGCTTCAGACGGGGGCGCGCCTGCAGAGCAGCTGGGAGGTGGTCCCGCACGATGACGTGGCCGGGGACACCTGCGGCTTATAGATAAGTGCGGCTTATTTATGTACAATTTATTTTTTTCTTTTAAAAATTAGCAGGTGCGGCCTATATATAGGTGCGCTCTATAGTCCGGAAATTACGGTAATGTGAGGCGAAATGAATCAGAAAGAAGCAAAAATAACTTATTAAATGAGACCTGGGCTTTCAAACAAATGTAGAGTTTAGAGAATATTAAACTGTATAAACTGAAACAATGGAAACCATTTGATTGCTCACCCTGCAGGTGATCAGAGAGGTGATCAACGTCCACTCAGGAGAGCTCACCAGACAGTGGAGAGAGGAAGAGGACGAGGAGGAGTCGACCAGATCTGAACTCTCCTCCCACAGGTACGACCCCGACCTCCCGATGATCAGTTTCCTGTAATGTTGTTTATTCAGGAAATTAAAACGTGTATATATATATATATATTATTTGTCCGTCAGGCGCCGGCTGGATGAAAAGCGTTCGGCGTCGTCAGAGTCTCGTCACAGCCGACGCCGTCGCAGCCGAGAACGAAGCCCAGACAGAGAGAGCAAGAAGAAGAGGAAGAAGAGAGAGAGGTGAGAAGTCATGTTTGTGCTTCAGTGCTGGTGGACGTAGTCATCATCACGTCACCCATTGGTTTGTGGACTGATGTTATAAAGCATTGAGTTCGGCGATTTCACCGTCGCCATCTAGGATTATGGCCGTCGACATGTTGTTGTTTTTTAAACCAGTAAACAGGAAGTGACCATATCTAGACTGAGAAGCAGTGACGTAGAGACGTTGTATACGTCTCTGGTAGAGACCTGTCAATCACCGTGTAGTCCCGCCCCTAAAGCATCCCCTGCTTTATGGTCTGTTTGACTCTAAATGGACCATAATGTACTAAATGAACATCATGCTGTATTGAAGAAGACTTGAAACTAGAGATTGAGACCATAAACTCATGTTTACAATGTTTACTGAGGTAATAAATCAAGAGAGAAGTAGTCATCTTCTCATAGACTTCTATACAACCAGAGGAGTCGCCCCCTGATGGACACTAGAGAGAATGCAGCTTTAAGACATGAAGCTTTGACTTCTCTCGGCAGAACCGGAGGTTGCCGCCTGAATACAACTAATTTGTTTGTCGTCGGTCAAAACTTTAATAAAAGTAAGTTTTTAAGTCTTCTCACCGTTTGCTTGGTGGATCTTCACAGGGAATCCTGCTCCCCGGACGAACACCACCACCACCACGACCGGAAGAAGAAGAAGAAGAAGAAGAGAGAGGAAAGGGAGAAGGAGAAGTGATGAGGTCGCACGTCAAAACGTTTGAAGTTCATAAATGAGGGCATTTTGGAAAGAAATAAAGTTTTGGGAACCAACAACATACATTTTGAGCTTTTTTGTAATTTAAATGACATGTTTGCCCATTTTGAACAGGCCCCGCCCCCGCCTCTGCCTGATTGGCTGTGAGTGGTTTTCGCCTACAGACTACGTGGAATGTTGGACAGGAGTGTCATAGCTGGCACACTTTCACCACGGGGTCAAAGGTCACTCTTGTTTTAGGCTTAAAATGAATTAAATTGCGTCTTCAAGTGTTTACACGAGGTTTCTGCAGTCGTTGAGAAAGTCTTTTAATTTGAAATGTTTGGTTTCTGAAGTCTTGTGACTGGTTTTATTCTGAAATCCATTTAAGAAATAGATGCTACTTAAAATGTGCAGGTCATCATTTTAATAATACATGTAATCATACTAACTATGTAGTAATGATATATACATTTTATTTACACATGTTATAAAAAATAGAAATGCAAAAATATAAGACAAAATGGGAATAAAATGATTTGTTCTCATTAATAAAATGTTTTTTTTTTTTTTAAGTTTGTGAAAGGAAACGTATGATTCCTTGAACTCAGTTTATATGTTAGAATGCAGTTCATTCAGTTATACATCAAACTAACATTATTATTATTATTATATTAATAATATGTTTAATATTTTCTCAGAAGACAATGAGAAATCTTCCCGGAGCCCAATGTGACCATTAAATGTCTTTACAGTAAAGTTTAAACTAATTATATTATACATTATCTCTTATGAGGAGATTTAACCGTCGCATGTTTTCACATTTCTGCTTTGAATATTAAATATATATATATATATTAAATATGAATATTAAGTGAAGCACTTGCAGCCTCTTGTAAAACATATTGACGTATTTCAAGTTGTCTTTGTGGCGTGAATGTTATGTTTAATGTTTTGTTGGTGGTAGAAAGTTGGGCTCTAAGCAAAAGGAATCTTTTTTTGGTGGATATTTCAGATATTAAAATGATCCACATGTGCAAAGAAAAACGTCGGCTTAAAGTTAAAGACTTTGCTTCACAAATCCACTCGTCTCTCTCTCTTTTCTCTCAGTCTTCTCTGCTGATGCTGGACTCTGGCTCAGGTATTTCTCACCCTGTTGAGACGCCGAGATAGAGGACGAGAAGAACGAGAGAGAGAGAGAGAGAGAGAGGGAGAGGGAGAGAGGATCCCGTCAGTGCCTGGGAACCTGAGGGATCCTGGAGAGACAGAGAGGACAGAGAGAGAGAGAGGACAGGGGGTCATGCTGTGAGGAGAGCTGCTCAGGGAAAAGCTGAATCAGGTCGTTTGTTTTTTGTCCTCGTCTGTATCCTGAAAGCGTCCTGTGCAGGATCTAGTCTGGCTCTGGTCTGGTCTGAGGGGAGTCTGCAGCACCATGGGAGCCTCCAGTGACACGGTAAGAGGAGAACGGTCTGGGTTTGGTTGTTGGTGGTGGTGGGAAGGGGGGGGGGGGGGGGCTGCAGGTTTGGTGTCGCTTGTGGTCCTCTGATGGGACCGGGGGGGGTCGAAGTCTAGTTGAATCAACTCGGATCAAATTTAAATGACATTCATTATTTTGTGTAAGTGATGGAGTTGTCAGTTGTTTGTTTACTTTTGGTAAAAGTTGCAACACGGGTTGTTTACAGTCTCATAGTCCGGCCCTTAATGTGTGGACTTCATTATCATTATTGTTACGTGTCGTTGGTGACTTTAGCAGCGAAGTTTTACAGCCTGGAAATTCTCACTAATAAACGTAATACTTTAAACTTCGCTGACACTGATGTGTGTGTTGAGACCTTTGTTCGATAAACCAAACTCATTTTAGACTGAACTGACCTGCAGAGAGAATCAAGCTGAAACCTGCTGATGTTGTTCCACCAGAAGCTTCGTTTGAATGTCTTGATGTTCGGTCCTAAAATACTATTTTAATTTAACTTCTTCAATACAATAGATCATTATTGTAATTTATTATAATTATTATAGTTTGACAGTAAACAGTGAAGTTTGTTTAGGAATCATTTTCCTCTGTGGTGGATAATGAGCGATTATTACGTCTCTCGTGTTCTCATCATACCAAAGCCTCATCTCTTACAGGACAATGGCCTCAGGGACTCAACGGAGTATTTTATTTATTTAGGTAAAGTATCTATGAAAAGAAATAAAGAAACACACCTTTAAATGACAATAAGAGGTGCCGTTAGCTTTCTCTAAAACAAACCACAAAGACCCGTGAGAACAGGAGCGTGGAGCGAGTGAAGGACGTGTCTCACCTCACTGCCCCGGAGGTCCTGCAGGTCAGGATCATTGCTTCATTCCCAAACTAACCTGAATAGTTGGTGTTTATTTACAGCATCGTGCTGCAAACGTGTTGGGATGAAACTTCTTAAACCTCATGGATATGTGGCAAAAATGGTTCATATTGAATTTTAATTTAAAGTTACTACGAGGAACTTTTATTTAGTGTTGATTCTGTCGCCCCCTGTGGACTGAAGTGGTAGTGTCTCTGAGCACCAGACTCCCTTCAGAAAACCTCTCGTTCTACTGCAGCAGGGTCTGACAGTCTGCCCCTCTCAGTGCTGGTTCTGGTACTCCCGTGCCTCCCTTCCCTCCAGCGGGTCCAGCAATACGTCCTGGGTCCCCAGCAGAGAGGAGAAGCTCTGCTCCTGGAGGAGGAGGAGGAGGAGGAGGAGGAGGAGGAGGAGGACTGCTGGGAGCTGAGCTCTCCTCCTCCCTCCGGAGCTCCGACTGCAGGTCCAAGACTGAGATATAAAATACAATAACAACAATGTACAACCCAAGAACAGCTTTATATTTGTTTATTATTTCTATCACCAGTTCAGGGAATTCATTCATATATATCTTGTGAAGTGCACGTGTACTTCCATAATAATGTAATGTTGACACATTATAATAATACGACCCTCGTCTTCATCAACATCAACGTGTCTGACCTTTTATAATCCTCCTGTATCACAAAAAGTGTTGCCTCCTAATAAATGAATGTGTAATTATTGCATCACAGGCTTTATTGACATTTGCGCTTTTCTTTTATAAAATGTAGAAGATGGTTAAACGGGACGTTTCTCTCCATGTTTTATAAGTAATAGCAGTCTGTGAGGTCTCAAAGTCAGGGCTGCTCTGGGATTTGAACCACAGACCTCTCGCTCTCAAAGAGAGAGTCGTTACCTATGAGCCACTTTCACGTAACTGAACCCTTAAACTCCTGATGTTTGCATCTTATTTGTTTATATATTTGTGGTCGTTTCCTTTTCTTGAACTTGTTTTATGAGCTTATTTCCCATATCTTACGTTCTTACTTATATGAACATATTCATTCATTTTTTCTGCACTTGCTCCACCTTCTGTTTCTTTTTGGGGCTCAGTGCTGCTTGATGCTCTCAGTTTGTGTGTCGTACTTTTAATCTGGAACGCACTTTGTACATATAAATCGTTTGATTGTTATCATTATGGGATCTGGACCCAAAGCCCCGGTATCGCATCGGGACTGAAAGAGTGCTTCATCGGTTCATCCCTTAATGTTTTCATCAATACATTTAAGTCTCAATTTTCACAGCTCTGCACCAAAAACCGGCCAGATATCCAGAAATGTCTTGCTGTGAGGTGGACCAGACTCACGTGGTCTGTTCTGGTCTTCATACAGATGATATATTCAGCGTTAGATGACATTAAATGACTTGTTGTTTCCTCCCTGCAGCCGTCTCTCCTCTCAGGTCTGCTTGTGTTCTCGCTGTGTGTCGTCTCGTCTCTCTGCCAGGACGAATATTCTGGATACCACTCAGGTCAGATGTTCACTTGTGTTCATCAGTAACAGCTCATAAAGTCACTTTTACTCCAGAAGGGCCGCGACTATGTATTATTTCTATCAGCATTTAATCTGTTGATTAGTTGTTGGGTCTATAAGATGGTGAGTAACGTCAGTCAAGTGTTTCCCGAAGCCCAAGATGACGTCCTCTAATGTCTTTGTGTTTGACCAAAACGCAAATATATTCAGTTTACTGTCACAGACGAGTACAGAAACCAGAACATGTTCACATTTAAGAAGCTGGAATCACAGAGTTTTAAAAAATCACTCAAACTGATTCATCAATTATCGTAACAGTTGCCCGATTCGTTTATTAGTTGATAACTAATCGTTCTAATCAGTCCAATACGAAAATCACTTAATACTATTATTATTAAGAATTAGAGCTACTGAGCTGCTTGTTGTTTGTGCTTTATTTCTCCACTTTTGTGATTTTTAATGTCAATAGTTCAGCTTCAGTTTTATCTATCTGCAAGATTTCTTTGCCTCACAGTTAGGGCTCGTCCGGGATTTGAACCCGGGACCTCTCACACCCGAAGTGAGAATCATACCCCTAGACCAACGAGCCACCCACATGTAGTGTACCGCATGGAGTAGAATCAGCTCTGATGTGTGTGTTTAACGTGCGTGTGTCCAGGTGAGGAACACACCGATGAAGACTCCATGGTCGACCGCTACAACGGCTTAGCCTCTCCTCAACCAGGTGAGCACAGTGCACCCTGACTGTTCCCTCCTACCTCACAATAGTACCTGAACAGCAGCAGCACACACTCCTCACCTTGCTGTCAGACAGACCTTTCTGACGGGGGAACTGATGCCGTTATCTACGCTCTCTTCAAAGACACCAGACTCCATTGATAAAAACATACATTTACCTGCAGAACACAACCGCACCTCAAAACATGAATTCTCAGGACTAAAAGTCTCAATGTTGTCCCATCTCGTCTCCTCTGTGCCCTCAGAGTACCCGCCCGAGCCGACTCACAGCTACGACGAGGACCAGAGGCCCGAGGACCCCTACGGTCCTGAACCCACCCGGGTCACCATGATCACCGAGGACGCCTTCCCCTACGCCACCACCGCCGAGTCCCACTACGCCAAGGAGGACACGGAGACCATGCAGGTATGACGACCGCTGAGGGCCGGAGGTCTTTACTGCCGTCAGAGCGGCTCACATCTCGCCACTAAGGTCCATTTAGCGGCTCTTCTGGAGCTTTCGATCTCACCACAGTTCCACTCTAAAATGTTCTTTTGGGGATGATCATCTACATTTTTTTAATCCTACACAAAGCGGTTTATTTCTTTAAATCTGAAGTCTTTACATTAAGTAGAAACAGAGCTGTTATCTCTTAATGATCCAGTGGAAATAATGTGTATATAATATTGGTTCACACTAAGAATAAGTCTCTGTTTGACGGATAAGATCGGTTACCAAACTGCCCCAAGTACATTATTCAAGGTTTCTGTTCCACCATCACAATGAAGCAGGATTATCAGCCAAATGTGTGTCAAACACACCTAAAAAATACCAGTCAAAGTCCCTGTGGACTAATGAGCACCAGAGTCCCTTTAGAAAACCTCTCATTTTACTGCAGCAGGGTCTGACAGTCTGACCCTCTCAGTCCTGGTTCTGGTTCTCCCGTGCCTCCCTTCCCTCCAGCGGGTCCAGCAATACGTCCTGGGTCTCCAGCAGCGAGGAGAAGCTCTGCTCCTGGAGGAGGAGGAGGAGGAGGAGGAGGAGGAGGAGGAGGAGGAGGAGGAGGAGGATGAAGAGACGCTGCTGCTGCTGCCGGGAGCTGAGCTCTCCTCCTCCCTCCGGAGCTCCAGATCTGGGTCTGTCCACGGTGGACCGGTCTCTGCTGGAGGATCTGGGTCTGTCCCAGTGGACCGGTCTCTGCTGGAGGATCTGGGTCTGTCCACGGCGGACCGGTCTCTGCTGGAGGATCTGGGTCTGTCCCAGTGGACCGGTCTCTGCTGGAGGATCTGGGTCTGTCCACGGCGGACCGGTCTCTGCTGGAGGATCTGGGTCTGTCCACGGCGGACCGGTCTCTGCTGGAGGATCTGGGTCTGTCCACGGTGGACCTGGTCTCTGTTGGAGTCTGAGCTGAAGGAGGTTCTGGTGAACCTGCATGATGTCATCTGGTTTCACCAGAATCCGACCCGGTGGCTCCGATGACGAGCTTTAAGAATAACTCTATAGAAACAGACCATCTTCTCTCTGATGGTCTCTTTACTGATGGAGGTCTGATAGAGGATCAGGACTACACTGAGACTGGTTCATATAGAGGATCAGGACTAAAGTGAGACTGGTTCACAACCAGTAGAAAGTCTGTAGTGCGTATTTTCACTCTCCCCGTGTTGTACTATTCTTGTGTTTCAGGTCCCGTACGAGTATCCTCCAGCAGGACCGGACACCGACTCCTCGGAGGAGTCCGGGGGCGACGCAAACCTCGGAGAGGAGGGGCCGACCGAGTGCGACTGTGAACCCGGACAGCCTGGATTCGCTGGCTTCGCGGGACCAAAGGTACCGACTCATTTCATCGCATCGTGGTCACTTTAACACGGAACAGATCTCATCAAAAACACATTAACTAAACGATCTTCTTAAAACCCGTCTTTACAGACTGGCCTTGGTGTGACGTCGTCGCTTTACTGCTTTATTTTAGTTTGTTTGTTTCCTGTTGTATTCTGTTTCTATAGCAGCACTACACTAAACGTGTCTCTCTGCAGGTTTATTACACAGAGATTATTGTTTGTATCTGAGAATCTTTGATGCAACTTTCAGTTTAAAGTGCATTCAGTAAGTTTATCTGCATGTGCACACAATAAATTCGATCTTTTTCTTGATCTGTATGCGTTATTGATTCCTTCAGGGATCCAGAGGTCTGGAGGGTAAACCTGCAGAGCCAGGAACTCAAGGCAGAGAGGTGAGAGACCAAAACATCATTACTGCCTTTTTATTTTAACGATGACGAATCCCGAATGAGAAGTATGTTACAGATGTGTGTCCAAGGTTTGTTTGTGTTTTACATGTTTTGTTTTTAGGGTTATAAAGGAACCAAAGGGGTTCGGGGGAGAGGAGGAGACACCGGACCAGTGGTCAGTAAATCGTTACTACGACACTGATGTATGATTAGCTAACGTGTAAATAAATACACCTGCGCTGACTCCACTGTCTTAGGTTAAGTTGAGATGAAAACTACATTTAAAAACATACTCATTGACTAAAATGACACACAAACAATACTTTGATTTAAAGAAAAAAGAAAAAGAAGTAAAACAATAGAAATGAGGTTAAAGACAAAATAAAAGCTATTTTTAAATAGATACTCAAACGGAACAGAAACAATACTTTGATTAAACACATTTATTGTTTTTATACAGATTGTGAATATAGTTGGAGTAATTTGGATGCATTTATATATATTTATATTTGAATTAACTCTTTAAAGTTTAAAGAAATGACTCGCTGTGACTCTGATTGATACAAAATGCAGTTCTCAAAACGAATAAAAGCACTTCCTGTTGTTAGTTGCTGTGTTTGTCCGTTGTGTTCGTTTTGACCTTTGACCTTTGACCTCTGGTCCTGCAGGGCGATGCT
>JAVDOI010000219.1:0-80000 GCA_032191485.1 Leptoclinus maculatus | reverse complement strand
TGTTATTCATTTTTTAATTCATGTATTTATTGATCTATTCCTGTATTCTTTTCTTTTCACATTTCTTGATGCATTTCTTCCTAATGTTGTAAATCAAAGCCGTTCAAAGTGTGTCACTGGCTCAACATTCCGCCTATTGATTAACTATTGATTTTGATACACGAGTCCCTCGCTGATCTCTCCTGCTTTGTGACTGTGAGCGTTGTGACTCCATCGTTCCTCCTGCTCACACCAGAGGGAGACGGAGTTCATCACTAACTCTGAGTCTCCTCTCACAGGGTCAGATCGGAGCTCCTGGGTTTCCGGGTGACGTCGGCGACGGCGGATACACTGTGAGAAAGATGCTCAATCTTCTTTGTTACCTTTAATAAGTCGTTTCTATTGAGAGCTAAAAGAATATCTAGAAAACGTGGATAATTAGCATTACTGGCAATGCAAATGGCAAAACTTTGAGCTCAGAATCCCTTTCAGTAAATGTCTTTGCAGGTGCCTAAGTTAAATGATTATCAGGCACAGAATAATATATTTGTTTTCTATAATCCACATAAGTGCACAATAATAACCGCTCAGACACGTTTCTCTCTCCGGAGTAGATCTCTGTGTGCTGGAATTGAATTGTTCTTTGCTTGATAATGATTTTAACAAAGTAAGGTCGCGTCACACGCTTCCATGAATTCCACCAGGAGACTCCCAAGCCGGGATTCATTAGCGTGTCTGATGTGTTTTTTTGCTGAGTTCAAAGCTTTTACTGTGAGTAGAAGTGAGTAGAAGTGAGCATGTGGCTGTTACTTCTGTTCAGACTTCCTTCAGAGAGTTCCGTTCACTCAGACTGAAGCCTCTTAAAAGAGGAAAGACGACTCAGCCAGAGTAACTTTAATGTAACAATCATTTATTTACTCTTTTTAAACTTCTTCCCACGTGTTTTTACTGACTCAGCACTCCTGAATTAACTGTATTAGTAATCTTTGCATTGTCTTTGAAATGATTTACTCCTCTTCGTGCAGAGATGCGTTCGTGATATTCAATATTTGATCATGTTTGTCGTCCTCAGGGTTACACTGGACAGACGGGATCCATCGGACCCAGTGGACCAAAGGTACAAACACACGTTTCTTTATTAATATCGTTTACTGTTAAACGTCACTGATAGGTTGTGGTGAGTTTATCCTCAGGTCACATGACTCACTGTGTGTGGGTGGGTGGGTGTGTGTGTGTGAGTGTGTGTGTGTGTGTGTGTGTGTGTGTGTGTGTGTGTGTGTGTGTGTGTGTGTGTGTGTGCGTACGTGTGAGTCAGTGAGTGAGTGTGTGTGTGTGTGTGTGTGTGTGTGTGGGTGGGTGGGGGTGTGTGTGTGTGTGTGTGTGTGTGTGTGTGTGTGTGTGTGTGTGTGTGTTTGTGTGTGTGTGTGTGTGTGTGTGTGTGCGTACGTGTGAGTCAGTGAGTGAGTGAGTGAGTGAGTGAGTGAGTGTGTGTGTGTGTGTGTGTGTGTTTGTGTGTGTGTGTGTGTGTGTGCGTACGTGTGAGTCAGTGAGTGAGTGAGTGAGTGAGTGAGTGAGTGTGTGTGTGTGTGTGTTTGTGTGTGTGTGTGTGTGTGTGTGTGTGCGTACGTGTGAGTCAGTGAGTGAGTGAGTGAGTGAGTGAGTGAGTGTGTGTGTGTGTGTGTGTGTGTGTGTGTGTGTGTGTGTGTGTGTGTGTGTGTGTGTGTGTGTGTGTGTGTGTGTGTGTGTGTGTGTGTGATAAACATCAGAGAGAGTTTTAGTTTCCCAATGACGACCTTTATTATGTAACACTTCCATGGAGGAAACACTGAAACCTCATTTGTTCCAGAGAGTCTGTGAGTCAGTCAGTCTGGTCCTCAGACACTGCTGGACACAGTTCTGTTAAAGTTACATTCAGGGTCAACCAGGGGGGGTTTCCACCCAGGGGTTGCAAAATAAAGCTGAGGGGTCGTGAGATGATGAAGAGGGCAAGAAAATACCCCCCGCCGAACTGCATGCTGGGTACAGCTCGCTCTCCATCGCCATCCTTTTATTTTTGTCTCCTGTCACATTTTCCTCTCTGTGGTCTTGATTCTCTCTACAAAACAAAAGCTCAGAACCATCATGACTAGACGTAGAGAGAACTAGAACATGTCTTTAGAGCAGAACAACACATTGATCACAAGCCAACGAGGTCGGGAACCACCGTCTGATCAACTCTGCGGCCTCCAGGTGGTGCTAGAGAGATTTTAGATATTCGAAGAACTCTATTAGATCTGAAGTAAAAAATTGAAAACAAATAAAAAAAGGAAGAAACTGTTGTGCAATGTTATGGTAAAAAAATGTTTTTTTAAAACTCATATGACAGCATGTGAAACACAATGTGATGGATCATTAGCTTTGGTTTACAAACATTCAGTCAGCAGCTAAAAAGTCACAGGTTTGACCTTCGTTAATGTCCTGCTGAGGTGCCTTTGAGCAAAACACTGAACCACAGACCGCTTACTCACTGTGACTGACAGCTACAGACTGCTCTCTGGTTTTTTAAATAACTGTGTGTGTGTGTGTGTGTGTGTGTGTGTGTGTGTGTGTGTGTGTTCACATGCTGCTGGGAAAATCTGACGTCTGAGTGTTTGTAAGATTTACTGAACTCTTTTGGACCCAGTAGAGTTAGTTTGAGGTGCTCTTTGTAAACTGGAAAATCACAAGAAAACTCCAAAGAAATCTCCTCCGCTCCTCTTTTACACAATTAAAATACCTTTATTGTATAAAGTCATGTCAAGTGAGACCTAAAAACAAACCCTGACGCATTCCTCAGGCTTGATGCCTTTACGATAAAGGCATTTTAATTGATTTCTTGTGATTAAACAACCTCCGGTTCTGAAAAGTGAAGCTGCATTCTCTCTAATGTCCACCAGGGGGCGACTCCTCTGGTTGTATAGAAGTCTATGAGAAAATGACTCTACTTCTCTCTTGATTTATTACCTCAGTAAACATTGTAAACATGAGTTTATGGTCTCAATCTCTACTTTCAAGTCTTCTTCAATACAGCATGATGTTCATTTAGTACATGATGGTCCATTTAGAGTCAAACAGACCATAAAGCAGGGTATGCTTTAGGGGCGGGGCTTACTGTGATTGACAGGTCTCTATATAGTCTTTGGTCACGACCGAGACCAGATGTATTTATCAATAGTTCAACATGTCTGAAGCTTTCTTTCTGAAAGTTAGTGTTCAGAGATTTATTTCAGGCTCGTATCTGTGTGTTAAATACAGAGCTGGAGTCAGGACAGGGTTAGCCTAGCTTAGCATAAAGACCAGAAACAGCTAGCCTGGTTCTAAAGTTGTTGTTTTTAAAGCTCCCTAATTAACACGTCACATCCCGTTTGTTTAATCCGAATGAGGAGAACGAGGTTTCGGTCTATAATATTATATCCCAAAATCCTGAACTATTCCTTTAAACACTGAATCTAGCTCAGTGTTATCCTTATACATCAGTTTTTATTTACAGAAGCCCAGAGGGGACAAACATGCTGTTATTGACATAACAAGCTTTAATAATTATTGCTTGATCACTAAACTTACTGTACATTATTTAAAATGTTCTGACAGCTGATGTGACAACCTTGTTTCTTATAATCACAAAATAATATTGTTTTTTATCCCAACAAAACAAACTTGTGAAAGTCACGAGGAAATACTATTTTAACAGTCCTGTTTAACCCTCGACTCGTCATCTTCTCCGTATCATCTGACTCTGAATGTGACTTCTCTAATAATACTTCCTTATTTATAGACAGACGATTCTCTCACACGCAGCATGCTTACTTCTAAGAAGGACATTTCTCTTCTTTCAGTTCTGCAGCTGTGAATTTCTGGAATGAATTTTCGCTCAATACAGAACCTACAAAATACCCGAGAATCTTTCTAGTTCTGCTTTTGCTTTCTTCAGACAGTGCTTCATTCAGACTGCACCGCTCTAGTGAAGGTGATGTAATCAGAGTGAGACAGAAACTGGTGAGCAGATACTGAAAATATGATCACAATCTTCCTCTGGACAGCACCAGTGACACATAAGTGGAGGACCAGAAAGCACACGTACATTCCCAAAAGTATTCTCTGTTGCTTTGAGCTTCGTGTGAATCGAGAAAAACACACAAAAAACACACAAAAAACACACAAAAAACACACAAAAAACACACAAAAAAACACAATTATCTGACACACAAGACTTCAAACTGAAACCAAAACTGCAGCCACAGTAAAAGTAGACATGTGTTGACATGTTTTACATTTTCACAACATTCCTCGTGTGCATGTCCCACTGTAGCTCACCAGTCACACTGGTCCCCACACCCAGTTCACTGGTGCACATCTAACATAAACTCTGTGTTACTGAGGAACTGTGACGCCGACATGCAAAACACAGCAAACGTCATCTGGGCTGCATAACAAATAACTTTGTGTATTTAATCTCGTTGTACCACTTTAGCATAAAGCTGATGTAAAAGGTTCAAATCAGCATTTGTTGCAAACGTATAAAAATAACAAACAAGGAAATTCCCGTCAAATCCAGCTGGTGTGATTAGATTCAGTTGTTTTCCAACACACAGGATTCAATGATTTTGTTTTTGTCTCTCTTGAGGGCGGTGAAGGTTTTGGCGGCCTGCCGGGCAGTGACGGCGACCCCGGAGAAGATGTGAGTTGATTAGAGTTCTGTCTGCCATCTTTAGTCCCCCCCCCCCCCCCCCCCCCACACACACACACACAAACCTGTGTTCAAACCCCTGCTGTTTGTCCTCCTCAGGGTCCCATAGGAGTCACGGGTGTGATGGGAGAGCCTGGACAGTTTGGAGTCAAGGTAACGAACATAAAGGCTCAACGCTGCAGAGACAAATACATGCAGTACTTTATTAATCCACATGAGAAGTTACATTCATACTTTTATTAATGTTTAGCTCAGTTTGGCCTTAAGAGAAATCAGTGGCAACTCATAACGCTCTCATCTTAAAGGGGCAGTAGCGATGTTTGGACAGATTTTAGACCCCTAAAAGAATCAATATCAGTTTAAGTGTCCACTATATTTAGAGTATCTTCACCTCTTTCTCTTGCTTTCAGACGGACCTTTCTATGCTCTCTTTGACAAAAACAGCCATTGTATACCTCGGAACACAGGAGTGGCTGGTCTACCGCTGCCTCCATCGGGTAGTGTGTCTGTGTTATTGTGTGACTTTGGTGTTTTAAAGGGTTAGTTCACATTCACCAAAGTCACTCAATAACACAAACACACCGATGGAGGCAGCGGTAGATCAGCGACTCCTGTGTTCTGAGAGGTAAAATTACTGCTTCTTTTCAATGGAGTCTGGTGTTGAGGGCCGTATGACAGCCATGTAAAGAGGTGAAAATATCATAAATATAGCCCACACTTAAGTAGCCTGTTGATACTGTTAGGTGTCTAAAAATGATTAGCTGTTGTGTCAGTTTCTCTAAAATGGGGGCGTGTCGACCGGCATTTATTATAGGGAATAAGCTGACTATTGATGAAGCTGAATATTAATGAAGCTGACTATTGATGAGTAACTCCTACAACCCCACTTCAAAAGATTGGAATTATCCCTTTTAATACAATTCCTATTATACCACTAATGTTTAGTTTACTTTAATCTTATTATTCCCTCAGTTTCAGTTCAGTTTCAGTTTATTTTTTAGTTTAGTAAACATTCTGTGATAGAAGTACTTGCGGATGAAAGTACATTTATTTTATGATAACCTCAACGTTCTTCAGCATAAAAACATAAAAGTCTGTTATAGCCATCAGTTACACATATTTTAGCGCTGGATTTCTTTTCATTAGCCACACAGCAGAATCATTTGAAGCTCTCTGATTGGATGATCCTCACTGGTCCACTTTGGGACATTTTTAATTAATTGGGGTTTTTTTTCGTTAAAAAATCGTTAAAGAAACACAACTAATTGCTCGCCCTTTTTTCACAGAAGACATTTTGACATGACAGCAAATAATACAATTTAAATGTTTGATTTTCCAGGTCAAAATGTGAGCTTTTAAAATAGACATTTGAATAAAACAAAGTGTCTGCTCGGCGTAATAGTGTCTGTTCTTCCTCTGCAGGGCAGTAAGGGGGATCGTGGACGGAAAGGACCTCGAGGCAGAGTGGGCGCCGGGGTGAGTGAACTCTAAAAGTCACAGGTTTGATTCCTGACTCGTCGTTTGAAAGGTGCAACGTGTGATACCTGACCACATGCTCCAAACAAACAAGGGGGACAGTCAGTCTACCTCTGAGTCCATACAATCTGTACATGCATCAGTTATAGAAACTACTAACTAACAGCAGGGAAGTAATAGTCGGTCAAAATAACACGAATATTAATGTTGGTTAAATAGTGTTGATTAGTATTTTCTATGCAGCACTACTCTTCGAGCAAAGATGGCGTCTTGAAATCAAAACCACGTTTTCTCGAGATAAATTGTCTCGAGAAATCTGCCTTTTGTTTTTCTCCACAAGAAAGAAATAATCTCCATGAATCTCCATAAGTTAACCCAGTTATTGAGCTCTGTTATCTCGAGATAACAGCATTGAAACAAAGAAGAAGAAGAAGAAGAAGGAAATAACATGGAAGTTATTCTGTAATTCCTTCTGAAGAAGTCGGTTTCGGTTGTAAATCTATAATTGAAAGTAACTTCAAAGTGTCACAACGTATAATTATGATCGGCACAGAGATAACTTCAGGTCACATCTGGAACGTCTGGAGAAGAGTTTGTCAGTTAAAAATGAAACATCTGGGAACAGTTTCTGCTCATTTATAGAACTAATTATCTTTAAATCCATCCATCAGGAAAATCAGATAATAAAGGAAAATACAAATAAACACAAACAGTGGGATTATAAAAACAAAGGAGACCAGTTCTAAACAACTAACTTTAGGTTTAATACAATTAATAGAAGAGTTTGAACTATACTATATTAAAGCTGAAGTTTTACTCTCTTTTATCCGTAGCAAAACCTTTTCCGATCCAGGATTTTACATCCTCGAGGTTTTAACACAAGATGAAACTTTAAAGACACACAGAGGGAACTTGTTGTGCAGTAGCTGCAATACAAAAGGTGAAGAGTGCACATATAAAGGTCTAAAATAACAATACGGTGCAAATACATCATATATAATATATTTACAATGCCAACATTAAGTTATTAGTAAGAGTATATATATGTATATATATATATATATATTCTAGAAAAAAAGAAGCATATTTAGAAAATATAGAATAAGACCTAATGATGAGAAGAGACTCATTTTTAAAATGTTGAAATGTCAAAGTGAGATTCCTCATCTGTTGAAAAGAGTCAAATGTGAAAATAAAACATTCATATGGTGAACAGATTTATGAGTCGTATAACTCACAGTTCACTAAGACACATTTACTTTAACTTTGGTTATTTGACTTCTCGTGAACTCTGACATTAAATGATGACAAAGACTGTCTGATCATCAAACTATAAAGAAAGCTTTGGTTTATTCTTCCTCTTTTGATGTTCGAGGGGTTTTCCCGGTGAAAAGGTTATAACTTCAAATGTCTTTTACTTCCTCTTAACCTTAAACCTTCTTTAACTGAACCAAGTCATATCTCAGTAAACATGATCTCTTTTGTCTAATTTCTTATATGTATATTTATATTTATTAATACATTCACTTTTACAAAATGTGATACTCAGCATATACCGTATGTAGATGTGTAGCACATTTATTTGGGGCTGAATGAATAAATAAATAAATAATCATAGTAATAATAGTATTAAACTTTATTTTTATAAAACCTCTCATACAAGCCCACAGTTCATTACAATAGGAAAACAGAAATAGGCAGGATGAACATAAAAACAGGGATAGAATATAATAATTAATGTAAAAACATAAAATGAAATAAAATACATAGAATGCATAAGACGAGAGATGTGAGAGAGGTTTATGAAAGAAAACAGCAAAAAAACTAAAGATATGCCGGTTAAACGTGAATATATGTATCGTGAATTAATCCCTTTGACTGAGTATTATTTGTTTGTTCAACAGGGAGCTGAAGGAGAGCAAGGAGATGCCGGAGTACCAGGGACACTCGGATCGAAGGGCCTGCAGGGCCAGACTGTGGGTTCAACACAAACGACCTGTTATCAATACATAACAGACTGATATCGATCTTTCATTGGATATCAGACATCACCAGGGTGTTCTCTTTACACAAAGAGCAACTTTAATGTGATCGTAAATCAAGTAACGCAACCTGAACTGTCACCTGAACTTCTTCCAGGGTTCCAAAGGTGAGACGGGACCCGATGGTGGCAAGGTGAGTGTTTGATGACACGCCGTTAGCTCTGTCAGCACCGTGATCTGCATTGTTAGCTCTGTCAGCACCGTGGTCTGCACTGTTAGCGCTGTCAGCACCGTGGTCTGCACCGTTAGCGCTGTTAGCACCGTGGTCTGCACCGTTAGCGCTGTTAGCACCGTGGTCTGCACCGTTAGCGCTGTTTGCACCGTGGTCTGCACTGTTAGCGCTGTCAGCACCGTGGTCTGCACTGTTAGCGCTGTCAGCACCGTGGTCTGCACCGTTAGCGCTGTTAGCACCGTGGTCTGCACCGTTAGCGCTGTTAGCACCGTGGTCTGCACCGTTAGCGCTGTTTGCACCGTGGTCTGCACTGTTAGCGCTGTCAGCACCGTGGTCTGCACTGTTAGCGCTGTCAGCACCGTGGTCTGCACTGTTAGCGCTGTCAGCACCGTGGTCTGCACTGTTAGCTCTGTCAGCACCGTGGTCTGCACTGTTAGCGCTGTCAGCACCGTGGTCTGCACCGTTAGCGCTGTTAGCACCGTGGTCTGCACCGTTAGCGCTGTTAGCACCGTGGTCTGCACCGTTAGCGCTGTTTGCACCGTGGTCTGCACCGTTAGCACTGTTAGCACCGTGGTCTGCACCGTTAGCGCTGTTAGCACCGTGGTCTGCACCGTTAGCGCTGTTAGCACCGTGGTCTGCACCGTTAGCGCTGTTAGCACCGTTGTCTGCACTGTTAGCGCTGTTAGCACCGTTAGCGCTGTTAGCACCATTAGCTGCTAGCCGCCGGCTCAGCCGTCACCATGTTGAATCCTTCTGCTCACAACATCGAATCAGAATCAGCTTTACTGAGCAGGTATGCGTACAAGGATTATTTCTCAATGTACTTATACAGAAATAGAAACAACTTATTAACTTAAAGCATTAGTTTTTAAGTTTTTTTACATTATTTTATCCCTGGTGTTTATTTTATTTAATTATTTAGATTTTTTTAATTTATTTTTTATTGTAATTTCTAGCCTTGCGGAATTGTTTTTATGTATTGTTTTTTTTTTTTTTTATTAGTTTGATTCAGTTTTGCCACGTTTGAATGAAAGGTGTTGTATCAATAAAGTTGAGTTGAACAGGTTCAGAGTGACGGGAGTTTCCCTTCCTCTCCCGTCACTCTGAACCTATTGTTGATCAACTAATTGTTTACTATAAAACAGCTCTTTGTTCAACCATGAGGAATCCCTCAGCTGCTGTTCTTGTGAGAAAATGACCACAACTTCCTCTTTAATCACATGGTGTTGATGTTGATGTCATGTTGTTTCCCTGCAGGGAGCAGCAGGGAAGAAGGGCATTAAGGCTGTTAAAGGACAAAAGGTGATGTCATCTGTTTACAATCTGATGATGAAACTTCCTCATACTGTAATCTACATTTCACTTCCTGTTTCCACACCTGTTTGGGTTTCACTCATTGATTAGTTTGTTCCTTCTTTGTCACCGTTCAGGGAAGCGTGGGAGACGGTGGAGACAAAGGACAGGTGCTTACTTTATTCATTCAAACACACACACATCTAATGCAGCTCAGGAGAACAGAAAAACATAGAAGACCTCATGTTTTATGACAGACTTCTATATAATTTAGGCATTTTATGAAATGATAAACGTCAGGTTCATGACTTCTGTCCAACATAGCTTTTTAAAGGTGTAAAATAAAGTTGGCCCTATAAACAGGATGTATACAGTATAAACAGTAAGCAGCTGTAAAAGAGACAGTAATAATGTGATCAAACTCTTTAATTTTTACTTCTTCGTCCTTCTTTTCTGTTTCTCGTTTTGTTTCTTCCCCGACAGCGTGGACCAAAAGCTGCAGTCGGTCGCGACGGCATCCCCGGCCCCGGCGGACCGGCCGGCGTCCCGGGTACCAGAGGAGAGCGCGGCGCCATCGGTGACCTCGGTGTTAAAGGCCAAGCAGGACCCAAAGGAGTTCCTGGTCCCTCTGTGAGTCACAGTTTGGGCACTTTAAAGGTTTTGACTGACCCTCACGTCAGTTTGGTCTCAGTCACCCTAAAAAAACTGAGATTTCCTTGAATTTGATACTCAATCTGAAAGAATTTAAATGAAATGAAATTATCGTATTGAAAGATTTTTAACAAATATATAAAGCAAGTAAAACTCATCAGATGTCTCTTATTTATTTGCATATATATTCCAAAAATGTCAAACCTTATTTGAAGATGAAAGGACTTGTTAAAGTTGGTGTTTATTGTCGCCGTGATGTAGAGAAGATATGACCTGAGTGGTTTTGGTCCCTCAGGGTCCTGGTCTGACCGATGAGCAGGTCCTGCAGCTCTGCAGAGGCGTGGTCACGGCCCAGATCTCCCAGTACGCCGCCTCCATCCGGGCCAAGTGCTTCCAGGGCTGCCCCGTCAACAACCGGACCCTCATCGGACCGCCGGGGGGACAAGGGCTGTCGGGGTCACCGGGGAAATCTGTAAGTTGCTCTCTGCTGCCTCACGGCTACGATGGTGGAGACGCTTCATTGGTTCAGTTCACCAGACCGAGGTGTCAGTATCGGGCTGCTGCATTGTTTCAATGATCCACTTTAAAGTGGGGAAATAATTTCAGTCTTTACTTCTAAAACAAGCCTAAAATATCTTAAAATGACAATAAAACTTACTGTATTTTCAGTTTTCACACAAAAAAAGCAGATTTCTTGAAAACGAGATTAATTTCAACTGATTTTTAGTTGGATTAGTTTGTGTTTTTTTGGGTATACTTGTTTATTTTCTGGGATGGGACGATTGTAGGTAAAAAAAATTACAGAACCGCGAGAGGGGGTCACAATTCAAACAAAAAAACTATGAATTTCTGACATTAAAGTTGTAAATGTACGAGAAAAAAACTTGTATATTCGCTGAGATTAACATGCTCAATTTAGGAGAACAGTCTCTTCAAAGTAGGCCAGTAGGCACAATGTTAAAAAAACATCATGTCAGGATTACCCTGGCCAAATATCATAATATTATCCCGATATCTTAAAATAATATCTTAAAAATGGCAATAAAACATACGATAACTTCTAGAACTGTGGTCGTCTCAAACACAATAAAACCCTCACAAGTAAATTCATCACATGTGACCAACAAGCAGAACATCAGTCTGTCTGTGGAGCAGCCATTAGAGTACTAGTATATACGATACTCATCCCTACTGCCTTTTAAAAAACACTGTAAAACACATCATGTATTGTATTCCTCTTCAGGGACATTGGATTAAATTGTTGATCATCATCCTCCAGCACGTGTGAGAATCCCGCGTTATAACGACATTAAAAATGACCGAATTAAGGACTAATTGGACCATTTCTGCCTCCACCTATCAGGGCAAAGCAGGAAAAACCGGAGTGAAGGGAGCCAGAGGAGCTCAAGGTGACAGAGGACTGGAGGGACAGAATGGAGCGCAGGGCGACAGAGGTAACATCACACGTTCATTCTTCATCCATCCAGTGAAACATCTGTGTCCATGACATTATATCTGATGTAAAAAACATCGTGCAAATATACCTTCTGAATGGAGTTCTCTCGTCGCTTTGCGTTTTTTCTCACCAGGTCAAAAGGGACCTAAAGCCAGCACAGGTGATCCAGGTAAAGGTCTGGCCGGACCCGACGGACCACAAGGCATCAGAGGTGCGGCACTTTGTTCATCTCCACACAACCATTAACGCTTTTTTGCTATGAGTGCTGCTTTTTGTGTATTTTATGGGATGGGGACATTTTGACGAGACAATTTACGAGAAAAAATCAGTTTGTTGTTTTCTTCTGAACCCGATCACGGCTGTGTCCCCTTTAAAGAAGGAATGGGACGATATGAAAATTCATGTCATCATTACCCTGGCCAAAATATTTGCAATATTTGGCAATTAAACATACTGTAGTCTCTTTACCTTACATTTTGTTCAGAAACAAATATTTATATTGCAAGAAAGATTTTTTGTGAACATCCTTTTTAGTAAAAAACAAACAGTCTTAAATAAGGTACTCATAAATCATCATAAATCATCATAAATCATCATAAATCATAAGATACTATCGCATAAATAAAGGAAAAATAAATAAAATATTTTCCTACCTGATAATTCCTGTATTTTTAAATCAGGCTCTAATTTTTCACGTCTCATGATATTCATGATTATCTCGATAATGGAAAGTCACCAAAATCAACTTGGGAAGAGAAAAAACAATGAATAAAGAAACATATAGGGAGGAGACATTTACAATGACAGAGAATGCTTACAGAGCAAATCAAGCACAATCTACTCCAATACAATACTTTATTTAGTTTTAATGCACCAATGGAGAACATCGATGAAAGGACCTTTTTATAGTCTATAGTCTATAAATTGTTCAATATCATATTGAACTTTATAATTTTTAGAAAATAGACGATAACACGTTGCTTGTTTGTAAACATCTGTTCTCTATATGATATATGATATCTAAGATAGGTAAAAATGATTCTCTTTTTGAACTTGTTTTTCACCTTCCATTTACATTCTCTTGTCAATAAGTGGGCCAGCCTTTCTACTAGTTACTCTAAAGGTTTATATATTTTGTCATTTCCTCTCCGCAGGTTTGCCAGGTCACTCAGCAGAACCCAAAAACGGCATGGAGGGTCCCCGAGGTCCCCGCGGCTTCCCCGGCCCGGTCGGCCAGTCCGGCATGCTCGGGGTTGCAGGCGTGCCGGGTTTCTGCGAGGCGCGGGACTGTAGCATTCACGCGCCGGTGGCACGCAAAGAGCAGGGTCTGGTGAAAGGACCAGTCAGTGCACAAATGTGAACACGAGCAAACGAGCACCTGAGATAATAAAACGCCAAGAGATTCAACTGGTGGCCACTTCGAGGGTCGTCTCATTGAATTCCAGCTGACGTTAGAAGTGGGTTAAAAATGGGACAAAATAAATTGATAGATTCAAGACAATCGTTTGTTTAAAAGCTGCGAATGATTCAGTCCTCCATTGAAAATGTCAGAGGACCGAGTGTCGTACCCTGAGGCACTCCTGGTAAGAAACATGAAACTGTGCAGGAATGAAACTAGAAAAGACTTTCACAGCTTTGACCAGGAACAATGACGTCTCACGGGTTTGTTTAATTTGATAAAGTCGCTAAATGATTGCCCATTGAATCCTTCCTTCAGTTTATTTTCCCTGTTAAAGTCACAATGAAAAATAAACAGAAGTAAAAAAGCGCTCTGTAAATATTATGTAAAGTATCTCAACAACGTGTACTGTGCTGAAATATGTTTCAGATAAACTGCCTGATGTTTTTTATTCTGAGTCTTCAGTTTGTAGAGTTTGTGCTTTTAATTGTGAAAAATAATATTCCAGAAAAGTGAAGTGACATAAATACATCGGTTCCAGACTTCTGAATCTAAATAATCTTCTATTGTGATTACCAGACTTCCAAAGTAAAGCAGTAATCTGATTATTGTGTGTATGTATTATAAAGTGTTTTACAAGAAGACTTTATCCTTCAGACTTATTACAACTGTAAACTATTGAAAATATTAAATATTTGTTGAACACGTGAGAAAATAAACTTCAGTTGAAATAAATAATTCAGTTTGTTTCCACGTTGAACATCTGGAACTGAACCTAACGATCCACATTATTCTAATGAAGGACGTTCTGAATTTTAAATATCCTTCACGTCCCACCGAGGTGTGGTTATCAGCTGTTGATGGTCGTCACATTTACAATTTAAAATGTTGTAATAAATGTTCAAATGACAACATTTTCATTGCATTGTAAAGTTCAATAGTTGTATAGTTAACTCTGCTACATGTCATTTAAATGCCTTCAAGAGACACAAATAACAAACATTTCTCTATTTATTAGGAAAACTACTTTAACCTTCAGATCACAAGCTGTTTTCACTAAAGATACAAACGTTTTACTGTCGAATTCAAACTAAAATATACCAAAATACAAATCAGAATCTCGTTATTTTAATAAATTATGGGACAGATTGCAAAGAACGTTTTCAAGAAAAGACTTTATTGCATTTTGTGAACAAAAGACAGAATTGCACAAAAGTTGAAGTTCCTCACTGAGTCATCGCAGTATTTACTGATCACAACTAGTATGATGCTAACAGTACACATTCATCTTTGTCAGTTGATTTGGTATGTAGGGAGTAAAGATTAAAAAAGCTATTGTTCTATGCATGATGAAGTGTGATTTACAGTACAGAGATAACGTTCTGGCTTCACATTCATCAGGAGTCACATTGATACAGAGTTACTCAAATAAATTCAACAAACATTCAACCAGCAGCAGATTTTGAACTTTAAGAACTCTTAAAACAAACAAACAAACAAACAAACAACCAATTTCAGTGATTTCCCAGAAGTTGCATAGTAACACTTTAAATCTGTTCTTACTCAACTCGAAAAATGTCCCTTTATTGATTTTGTCAGCACGTCTTTAAATGCTGTTTTTATTGGAGCACCGGTCACTGTTGACACAAAATAATCAATACTGTGTAACGCCTAAACAACACCAGCAGAGTAGAGTCGATAAAAGTCTAAAACAGTCGTGGAGTCGTCGAGAAGCAGGAAAGAGCGTCATCAGAGCTTCCATTCTTAAATTAAAAGCACAATCTTTGATATGACGTGATTGATTTGAATGACAGATTTAATACACTATACATTAAAAGGACATACAATATTTAAAAATATTAACGTAACAATAAAAAAAACTCACTTCTGACATGTTCTTCTGCTTTTTTTGTATTCATTTGCTCAATAAAAGGTGATTCAGCAGCGTTTTTATACCTCTAAATAGTGTGATTTTAGTAAATGTATGTCAGAGTGTCATGATGTTGGTTATTTAATACATTCTGCATATTGTGCAGCTACATATGAAGGGTTTCAATTATAAGTGTAAAGAAAAAAATCAAAAGAACTCATTTTCATTCCGAACTATCTTTAAGTGTTTAAGATGGAAGTGGTACTAATGCAGTGGATCATGGAGGACATAGTGAAAGTCCAAGTAAAGTTGTAGCTTAATGCATGGTTCAGTTTAAAGAATAAAATAGCTTAATGATGGAGCGGACATACACATAGAATATGCATAGAATAAAACGATGAAAATGTAAAAAATAATAGTGTATGTCTGCTCTGTAGCTTTAAATAAACGGGCGAACACTACTTGGGTTTCCTGCTGAGGTCAACATGAATGGAGGAGAGTCACAGTGCAGAAGGTTGTTGACCTTATAAACTATAATAATACTTCATCTTTGCAACTGTTTCCCAATCTGGCTTTTGTGCGAATTGTTTCAAGACTCTCAGAAACTACCAGTTAGATAAATGAAAATACTGTTTCCCTCGTCATATTGTGCTTTTACCTTAAAGCTGCTTTTCATTTGTGTTCATACAGTCGAGAACAAAACCTCAGCTCCCAATCAGAAGCTCTTTCCTGCTTTGACTTTCCTTCAAGTACATTCAGACTGCAGCTCGACCGATGCTTTGAATCAGCATTATTTTTAAAGAATCGTGACCATGACATGTAGAGAGCGCAACATTTCACAGTGTTTCAAGTTGTCAGTGCTTCCTATTTGACTTTGATCAATAAATCCATCTTATTGATTTTGGCGTCACGAAATGACGTATGAATAACGCTGCCGTAATTTTTTGCTTTTCACGTGTCATTTCACGCGAGTGCTGGATGGAAAACAAACACACGACTTTCACCCAGGAGGCCGCCGTCCGCGTCCCGTGTGAAACACTACAAATCACCCGTTGACTTGAAACAAACGTACTTATTTTAACCCAAACTATGATCTTTTTAAAAAAAAACATAACCACGTAGTTTAATTCGAGTTCACAACGTTAACCACGCGTTTAAAACCCGCGACCGTAATGTGACGAGTCGGGAATGAAATGACACTTGAAAAGCTTAAAACGCGTAAAAAGACGTGTTATTTATACGCCCTCCCGTGAGATCACGTTGGTTAGCAGCGAACCATAATACCCGGATATCGAACATCGCTACCGTTACGTTGTTAAGTGTCTATTAGCTAAATGTAAACACTGACGGTCCGATTAAATATCCTTTTTCTAATTTCTACCTTCTGTCCTTGAGTGAACTGACCTAAATAGTTTGTACCGTATGGTTTAATAACAGAAATTCTATTTTAAAAGTTAGTACTGTACGACAGCGTATCAGGGCCGTATATATATATATATATATATATATAAAATAACAATTTATGACTTTCATTTTAGAGAATTTCTGATTTTTTTCACACAAATGTATGATTTCTTAATCTCAGAGAATAAATTTAAAAAACATTCTTGTAAATTTACGGCTTTGATCTCAGGAATTTGAACCCGTCTTTTGTAAAAAACAATTAATTTGACTCTAATATGCCGTCGTAGTGCTGCCTATTGGAACTATTAAAATCAATCTAATAATGGGAATAGTGATTCCCCTAGCCTGTTAAAATGTTAATAAACTAATAAAGGTCACTTTGAGTTTGAATGAGGTATCAGAGGCTGCGTTTACTAAGTGATTTGGTAGTGAGGTTTAATGTGTAATAACTGACTTTTATCAAATTCATATTTTCTTTTGCAGAAGAAGTGCTCGAAAATATGTTGCTAAACTTATAAATACTGCTCTTTGTGAGTTTCTTAGTAAATGCAGCCCTGAGAGAAGCACCCGTAACATTATATTAATGATATGTTTCCCTAAATACATACATGAAGCCTTTCAGTAAACACTCTATGCAGAGGATTAACAATGAGATACAAAAAACTAATGTGCAGTATTTAAGCTTTCGCAGTAGAAAACGGCAGATGAATATAAAAACTATGTACTAAAAATATATTAAAAAAACACATTCATAACACTGTCTGCAAGGCTCTGCATGGCGAGGCAGCGAAATGCTTCATAAAATACCTAACTTTTGATATATCGTCACTACCACTAAACATTACTACTTACTAATAAAGTGCAGAGGACGGAAGGCAGAAGCACAGAAATACATTGAACGGAAGAATCCCACGAATTAGCAGCGTTTCTCTCTCTCTCTCTCTCTCTCTCTCTCTCTCTCCGAGTTTGATCGTACCAACTTTGATGACTCAGCAGATCAACAATCCAGCGATCCCCAAAACCAGCAGCAACGAACCGACCGACCCTGCAGCCAAAATACAAATAATTAAAGAAAAGTGGTCAGAATCACACGGTTCCCATAAAGCAACAATAATGTTCAAACTGTTAATCACTGGGAAATATTCGATCATTATTTCCTCTTTGAGAACTCACTGTTTATTGGCTGCAGGTCAAAAAATAAATCTATTTTCAAATAAATAAAGTCAGTGACTTTGAATTGCAACACTGTGGTTCTTTGTTCTTAGAGCATTACGGTACATTGCGTTGCTTCAGTGCTGGTGCGTTTCTCTGAAATAGTCGTCGTACAGAAGGTCAGTCTGAACAGATGTTGTTAGTTACTATAAAAGGGACCCTGATCCGCAGACTTGTTGTGGCACACAGTAAAAATCCCCAAAACTTCCCGCCCACATCCCTTGTTTATGCTTTCACACTGAGGATAGTTCATCGGCCTCATGAATGAATGTGTTTGAGCCACTTAAACTGAGTTTATTGAATGGTTTCGGACCAAAACGTTCCATTAAAAAACCATCATAATCAGCCTGTTGGTGTATAAAACCAGACTCACCCTGATTTCCAGCTGCCATGTTGTTAGAACCAGAGCACGGTTGGCCGCGGAGGTCGATCCTCTTCTCCTCAGTAACCATCAACCCCTGACGATACAGAAATAAAGTTTATACATATATATATATATATATATATATATATTAGATAAACCACATTTCCCTGAGCCAGTTAATTGTCTAACCATCCAATGAGTAAAAGACACAATTTGATTTATGAAACGGTTTATTTGGGGAGAAATTTTAAACAAGATGTTTAGAATAAAGAATTAGAATACAATTTGAAGCTTTGATTGAGCTGCTTTCTCTGACGGAAGTCACACATGATGTGTTCAAGGAGTGTCGGAATGTTGAAAATCTGGATGTTTTTACAGCTTCTGGCTGCAATAAACTAATTTTGGCAATTGGGTTTATTATTTAAATATATATATATATACATATATACACACATGTGGAGTGTGAGTGGAAGATTAACACGCGTGGCAATTAGTTAATAAGTAAAAAGAATAAATTAAGACTAAATATAAGAAAAAGCAGAAAAAAATTAATAAAAAGGTAAAAAAATAATATTATATGAATTTTATAAAAACATAAAAGAACAAACAAATGTGAAAATAAATGAAAGTACTTCTACTTACTTTCTTATATTTTGTTATGTGTCATGTGTTTTTTCAACTTATTTATTCTTTTTGTTTATTTCACTTCATATTTCCTCATTTATTTGCTTATTGTTTTGCAGGTGTGTTCTTTATTTGATGTCACTCCTCTGACTCCATACTATTGAACCTAAAACAGCAAACTGCTCTTTTTTTATCTAAGTATCAGAGTGTGTGACGTACCTCTGTGTAAACCAGGATCATCTTCACATCAACACACCGATCCAGCGTCATCCGTCCAGCTTCAATCTTCTTGCACGGAGTGACGCATTCATTGTCGTCTGAGTCGGCGATAATCTGCAAGAAGAAAACACCTCGAATATAAAATCACAAACAGCGAATGATTTACCCAGTTTCTATTTCAGAGGAGACACTACAGGTGAACAAATCCATTTCCTCCATGTTGTTATTAATAAATGTATAAATGAGTCTGTGAGTGCTGTGTGAACAAACCCCTCTGTGGTAACCTTCAGAACACAGAGAGGAATGAACGTGTAACGTTTGGTGTATTAAGAGCTGCTGAAGAGGAGATTTATGGATCAGAGTCTGAGAACAAACTCATTGAGAGAAAACGTCCTTTAAAGAGACGTTTAGTTACATTACTGACATTTAGAGACTCTACAGGTGAAGAGGGTCAACACATGAACTCAGAGATATCACCATGAAGCTTCACCACTTCATCACTCACATCAAGAGGAGGATTTATTGTGTTACACGTTTTATGAAATGTGGTGTTTAAATATGCAAATGAGGCATTATGTAATGGTAACTTTAGGAGAAATCTACAGACGTAAACAGACAAAGTAGTAAAATAAACGTTTTATTTCCTCTAGTAGAAGAAGAAGATGTGTAGAAGAAAAATAAACTAAAATCTCTTAATTGAAAGTACATGAAAAATGATGTTTTGCCTGCAGTGTACAGATTTAGAGTCATTGATATTGGGGCATTTTTTTTATGAATGAATATACATATATATATATATATATATATATATACTTCCTGCACTGTCATTGTGCATGCAGGGAGATGTTTACCTTGTTATTGGTGATGAAAGTGGCCGTACAGTTCTGGTCAAACTCAACTGTCGGGTTCTCACAGCAGGAATAATTGGAGCTGCTCTCCATCACCGAGTCGGCCCTCACAGACCCCAGAGCAGCCGACACTGTCAACACAAAGAAGAAATAACTTTATTCTACATGTTAAAACAACTGTTCGTTTTCTACCTTGCTTTTTTTTTTTATTTCTCTCAAAATATTAAAATTAAAATACCTGTGGACCAAAATCTACTTTTATCTTTTATGTGGACAAGAACTAAACCCCTCAAATTAATGTAAATATTATATTGTTTAGTCTGCACCTAAAATCCAGTGCACATAAAAGAAGAAATACTTGTTCTAGACTTCCAGAACTTGCTGACTTGTTCTGGGTTTTTATTAGATAACATATCTTCATTCATAACAAACTGATTAAGTACTTAAACATATCAATTACGTCCGGTCATAGTGGGAATTTCCAATGAACCTGGATCTGGAAACTACCTCTCGTTACAAGGAAAGCACGGGGAATCCCGCAGGTTTCTTTTACTTTCGTTCGGTTAATACTTATGCAAACTCAACATTATGTTGCCCGAATAACATATAAATACATAGTTAAGTGGTTGGCACAAGCTTGAGGCGAACAAATAGAAAAATGTTACTGTAGCAGTAAAATATTAAAAAGTAGTACAATTTCGCTGCAGCGTCTGCAGCTGGTGGGGCGTTGATGATACAGTGTATTCTGGTTCTAACAGTAGCTAAACGAAACGTTAACAATGGTCATAAACTATAAATAATCACAACTTAATAGCAAACTAAACATAAATAATCTTTCTACACCGGCAGTCTCCCATTTATTTTCTATTTCACACTGACGTCACATCTCTCTCTCGCATGACGCGAGACTTCCCTTAAAAACAAGTCAATTTAATGTATTATATGTTGCAGCCCATGTTATTAACGTGCAAAAGCACAACATTAACATGTTTCCTGATTCAACATGATGCGGGCTTCAATTCGGCTTATATTAAAATGATCTTTCGTTTTCTTTTTCATATCGGTGTCAGTAATAGAGAGGGGGGGGGGGCATGGCGGCTTGTAAAGGCTGATATTATAGTAGGGTTCAGTGCTTTCATTCTGATTTAACCAGTCACCGTCTACTTTTAATACACCGCATACACGTTTGCTCTTTGGTGTAAGTGTATGTAATTACAAGCAGCGGAGGTGCATTGAATTTCCGTTTTTGTTGATGCAGTTAACGGTATCTATCCACCACAACATGGCTAATAAGAGTTATAACAGCCGACTTTCACCGTAACACAATAATAACACTTTAAATGATAAAGAATCACTGACTGGATAGTTTACACACTCACCTAAAATGACGAGGGACGGGTAAAGATCCATGTTGTCGCAGTGATGAGGAACCATATTGAATTGATTGCTCCGGAGTGTGGATCAGACAATAAGCCGGTTCTCGGTCATACGGAGGGAAAGTCCCTCCCTTTCTTGTAAAGCGGATTCGTTTCCGTAAAACGGGGTGGTGTATATAAAGAGCAAACGTCCCTTAAAAACTCGTCTGCACATCACCAACATGATGTCGCCACATATCAAGATCCTGGCTCTGCTGCTGTCGCTGTGTAAGTATCCTAATTTACAACATTTGCATTTAACTTGGGCCATAATGCTCTTTTCTAAAAATATATATATATGTATTGCATTTTGAATCTATTATATAGCATTGTTATTTAAAAAAAAAAAGGTGACTGCACGAATTCCAATGTGATTTAATACCAAGTGTGTGTTTTATTTCACATACAAGGAAGTTTCACTTTAGTGTCGAGGTGCAAATCAGTCGAAATGGACAAAGCAATCTAGAATATGTGCACTGTACAATAACAGAACTGCTATACTGTGATGAGCGTCCTCAGCTGTTTCTACGTCTCTATAATAAACTTATTACAGGCTCTATAATAAACTAAAATGTCATGTATTCTTGTGTGTTCTCCTCAGACTTCACCGAGGCTCTGCTGGAGGTCCAATCCGTCCTCGGAGAGAACTGTACTCTTGAATGCACCGCTGCTTACAAGCCAGGTGTCGAGTACAGAGCAGTGAGGTGGTACAAGGTAAAACTGCGCTTTATTTCATGGAACAAATGCTTCACATACACATCGTTTTATAAAGTACACGTACACGAAGCTGACGTGTTTCTGAAGGAGGAAACGCGTCTCATTGGCTTGATTACATTCAAATGAGTGTGCAGCTTTCACTTCCTGCTGGCTTTTCCCTCCAAAAGTGCGTCACATGAAATAGATTGTATGATAAATATATGTATGCAGTAATTCACTCTTTGTAGTATTGTTCAAGTAAAAGGAAGTAGTTACAGAGGTAAAAAGTAGTAGTAGTAGTAGTTACTGAAATAAAACAAGTATAATCAGCAAAATGTACCAAAAGTAAAAGTAAAAGTCCTCATTATGCAGACTGGCTCCATTCAAAGCGCTGTTATTCTGTTTTTTATCACTAATAAATAAATGTTAGAGAATTTTAATGTTCTTCGATGTGTACCCAATTTTAGATACTTTATAAAATACTCTTTAGTTTTTTTAACCATTATTCTTTTCCACAATAGTCCCATTAAGAGCACAAAAGTATCTGACTTAAAAACAAAACATTCACATAAAAGTGAAAAGTAAGAGACTTCCTTGTATTCATCCTTATATTTTTGTCTTTTACTTAGTTATTTATTCTTTTATTTATTCCTCTTTATATTTACACATTTGTTTTCTGATGTTGCAGGAAGGAGCGCCGCCGTCGTCCAGTCTCCACGGCCTCCTGACCAAAGACCTCCCCAACGGCACGACGCGGTGGTACGTCGGCCTGGAGCGAGCGGTGGAGCTGGTGGGCGAGTCTCGCGACATCATCCTGCCCAACGTCACCTGCAGCGACATCGGCTCGTACACGTGTCACCTGGCGGCACCCGTGGGCGAGCAGAACCGGGAGGGCCAGGTGCTCCTCAGGCTGAGAGGTAAGCGTCTCCGGTGGGTTTCTTTCCCAGTTCTCTGATGTGAAACACATCTGACCCCCTGAGGCGTCTATTCCAATGTGAATCAGGGAACTTCCAGTCGACAAAATATCACATTTGCATCTGCTTTAGAAAAACAAGGATCTTTGGCTCCAGGGCTCTGATTGGGTGAAGCACCTGTCATGCACACCTGCTTTTTAAAACATCAATAGCTTCTAACTAAATCAATAACTTTTTATTTTAAATTTCCACCAAAACCCAAAGTTAAATTATGTTTTTAGCCTCTTCTAGTGAAACAAGTCTGCAGCCATGCCAGCAGCTCTGTGAGACTTTGAGCTAAATGCTAACATTAGCATGCTAACAGTCGCACATTCTGATGTTGGCAGGTATTGTAGCGCGTTAGCATGCTAACTCTAGCTATTTAGCAGTAAACACATCTGAGCTCTGCAGATATTTGGTTAATAAGATGTTAGCCTGCTGATGGCGCTAGTTTCTTTTATTTAGTTTCTTAATTAGGCCCCCAATTTAAAAAGCATTACAATATGCTTCACACCATGTGTGTATAACCATTTGTTTCCTTTTCATCACTTTATTCCTTTGCTCCTCTTATCTTGTCATCAGGTCATTGATGCAGGTTTTGAACTCGAGTAACTTGACTTTCTGTTTTCATTTTCAGATTGTCCCGCCGACGGTGCCACAGAAAACCGTCTGACGGACACTTACTTGGTTGTTTTCGCCACAATAGTGCTGATGCTTGCCCTCGTGATTTTCCTCATTAGCTACGTGAGTCTAACCCTAAAACTAACCCTGGAGACAACAAATCATTCACATGGTTTTACAGTGACACAAACAACCCAGTTTACTGCTTTGTCCTTTTTCATTCCTCATTTCAATGTTTTTTTTTTCTTTTCTCCACCACAGGGCAATTTAAAGAATATCATCCGAGACAAGAACAGGACACCGAAAAAAGAAACGTTACTGGACGCACCGCTCAAACCGCTCGACGAAAAGGACTTGCAGTCGATTTATACGTTGGGTCCTAAAGTGTCCAAAACAGCCACGATGAAGCACGTCTACGTTTAAAGAATGTTGCAGAAAGAAGACGACCAGACGAACCGTGAAGACGCCACTAAACTGCTTCTCAGCGTGTCCTTATTGCTACCACGTCTCAAACTTCACTTGTGATTTAAGAAAAAGTCCAGTTTTGACACTGATAATCCCTCCAATGAGCAACAGAAACCTTTAATTGGACGATCACAGACTTCTATTAAACGATGACCCCCCCCCCCCCCCTAATATTAAAAACCTCTCAAGGACCAACGCATAGAAAACTCTTCAGAAGCTAAAACAAAATGTGGACACGGAGCGGGATCTCCCGGCACCGGACAGAAGCTGCCGTTGGGGGGCCGCTGTGGTCAGCAGTTTTGACCGGGTGACGAAACGTCGGTGGTTCGATTCCCATCAGGCTCCTCCTGTCCACCTGTGGAAGTGTCCAATGGGCAAGAGGCTGAACCCGAAGTTGCTCCACCGATGGTCAAGATGGATGGATGGATGGATGGATATGGATAGATACTTTATCAATGTGTGTAAATAGATGCTAGAGGATCTATGTCCTCGTTCATTCCCAAACCTGTGAAATGTGAAACAATTTTCTGCAAATTTATCACTGGACCAATAAGTCTAATATTTTGTATGCTCATTTATGACTTCACGCTCAAACACCTCTAGTGGTTGCGCTGATTAATTATATTTTTTTAAAACTATTTTATTCACTTTTTTTCTTTACGTCATTGACTGCTGACTTCTCTCTGAAGCCCTCGACCCGCTGGCGGGATTTTAAAGCATGTTTTCTTTAAAACAATCGGTATTTTCATCTTTCTGACGGTCCTTGAACACATCGTGTGTTACGAACGCTTCCGTCAGAAAAAGCATTAAAAAAATGTAAAATAAATAATGTATAAAGAAAGTTCTTCGTCACTGAGACTTTACGCATTCTGATGTGATGATGGAACCTTCTCTGCGCAGAGAATAAATATGAAAAAGATATTCGGTATTCTTTATTTCACCATTAAAAGACTCGCATAACGGGATTCTTTCCACCACAAACTTGGCGTCACGAACAGGAGCCAACAGAGACTCCTTCTGCCTCTGCTTACCTCCAGACAAAGTTAAGAGAGAGGACCGATCCGGCTCCTGGTCGTCTTCACAGGGATCCTGAAGGACCTGTTTGAGTCCAAATAACTACAAATTCTCATTTGGTGAGTCGTTTTTTTGAAAATTGATCCAGGAAGACCATATCGTGAGACTGTACGCAGATCTGTCTTCTATTGTTCACATTGGGCTTTTTATTTTGTCTTGCGGGTTTATTGTGGATGTTGGTTAAACTCGTATCTCCGCGTTTTTTCTGAGCAGTGACGATTGGGTTACTGGAAGACGAGGGTGAGTGTTTGACAGTCACGTTGAATACCTTAAAGGTTGAATATCTTCGGGATAGACGTTAAACACTGAAGTCCTTTGACCTAAGAGACTAAGAGTCCATAAGGATGTTGTCTAGAAGAGAAGGAGGACAGGAAAACAAGGATGAGTGTTTAGGGTTGCATGTTGCAGACCTTAGAGGGAGGTACACGTTAAACACTAGAGTCCTTTGACCTAAGACTGGAACACTAGGGGTGAGCGTTTGGTGTCTGCCTTAGAGGTTGAATATCTTGAGGGTAGACCGTGAACGCTGGAGTCCCTTGACCTAAGAGACTTAGAGTCCGTCAGGATAACTGTTGTCTAGAAGAGAAGACTGGGAGTCTGGAGCAACGGCTTTTATTCAGATTGTGCCAGAAATGAATCTAGAAACTCACGGTGACGACTGTGTTTAAAAGGAATGAACACGTTAGCTCCATATAAAGAATGAAACGTAATATGAGAGAGAGCCCAGGTACCTCCACCTGATGGACCCGATGTCATGTTCATGAAAAACAAATCTGGGAAAGTGAGTTGCCAACATCTGAACGAATGGGTAGACGAATGTGTTTTTTTTTCTGTGGGAGGTTCATCCAGTCTCAATCTGATGGAGAGAGTACACACAGAGTTAGGGAAGAAAGAGAAAGATGAAAAAATAAAGGTGAAACATTTGGAAGTGATAGAACGATGCCAAGGTCTTCTCTCCAATAACAAAATATATGTGGGACAAAGATGATCAGATAACATTGGGGTTCCTACGACAAAAACTCTATCAACTCAAAAAGTGTTTGGAGCAGAGAGAGAAAAGGCAGAAAAACATGTCAAAGAGGGAAAGAAGAAGAAATGTGAACTGTTTAAAGCAGACTGGAAAGCATATCGTATGTGGAGCGAGAAGCACAAGTAAGAGAAAGAAAGAGATTAAGAAATGAAGGTCAGAAAGACACAAATAACAAAGAAACGGGGAACAATAAGACGGGTAAAATAGATCTTCAAAAAAGGAAAATATACTGCTAAACTTAGTTTTTGTTGTGTTTGGTTTATGTCATTATAACTGTTATTCTGCACTAAAAGAAAAAAACACCCCGAGAGGCCACATTCTGCCTCAAAAACTGCACATCCATAGAAAGGTCTCGTTCTGAACCAGCAGATTGTTTCACACCTGATATTATAGGGAAAGCCCTCGGCAACGTCTTCTGCTTCTTTTGTTAAATAACGGAGAACTCCTTTGATAAAACATCTTATACATAGATGAAAAGAATGTTTATTGTATGTTACGTATTGCTGGTCTACCGGTGTTCTTTGGTTCATATGTTGAGCAATAAAAAAAAAAATGTAATATTGGAAACTGAAGGATTAACAGAAGAGTTTTGCTTATGTTTTATAAAAAAGGAAGGACTGAAAAGTTTGTGAAGAAATGTTTTTAATAAGTGAGATCTCGTGTTGTCGGCTTGTTTTGAGAGTGTTTTTAGTTCAGAGCCGATGAGTTTGTTGTGAGATTAGATTTGAATCTAGAAGAGCAAGTGGAATTAAAGACACTGATATTGAATTCGTCTCTGGTTTCACTTTGTTTTTCCTCTTAAGCTTTGTTTGTATGTGTAAAACATTGCTGTTTGTTGACGGGTAAAAGGACTGTTGTCTGCTATAAGCTAATCCTTTTGTTCCTGGTGTTCAGTTTGTTAACGCTCACAGACGTTAAGATAACACACTATCTTCACTCTGCAGACATGGCTTCATGACTTTCAATTCTACAAAAATGAAATGTGAGGAAATTCTCAGGAGGGGAAATTCATTCGACAGATTTATTCATTTTGAGTCATAAAATGCTGACAACATGAAGACAAAAGATGAAATAAGTAGCACTTAGTGACTGTAATGATGAGTTTGTGATTTTATCCATTTCATGTTTACTCTGAAGAAAACTGGGTTTGATAAAACGATTATTACTTTAACTGTTTGACTGATTTCTTTTAAATTTAAGTGGGCAAAATTGAAGCTGAAGAGGCCGAGGTATCCTCACTTCTACTCTGTAAACACTGGATACTACATATCCCATAATGCAACTTGACAACTGTTTCACAAGCTAAAGTTGGTGGTTAACTAAATAGAACTAGTTATCGTGCTTAAAGGTCACAAGACTAATAACCTGAAACACTTTATCAGACAATATTTTGTGTTGTTTTTATGTATGAAATATGTTTTCATCACTTTTCTCTTCCTTAAAGACACCTGTGCTGTTGAACTTTATTAGCAACGTGAGCTTCATGACATTTGAGACGTTCACGGTGAACAAACACGTCTGTTGGGAAACCACCATCACCGATGTTTGTACAGTTTTAGTTGTGTGTCTTTCATTTAGTAAGTTAACATCTGTTTCCTTTCCTCAGGCGTAAATATAGTTCAGACGTTCACACTTCACTTTAAAACGCAGAAGAGACCTTTTCAAAATAACACTTCCTGTAAAGCAGAGACGTTTATATTACAATATCTTTATTTATCTTTTCTTTGAATTATGTGATACATTTGGTTTTACGTGACCTTTTGGCTGTTAGGGACCTGTGTAGCTACATCATAGTATTGCTGTATAGTTGGTAACATTAGCCGATCTAATGCGTCTTTGTAGTTGTTTTGTGTCTGTTTGTGGTTGTTTTGTGTCTCTTTGTGGTTGTTTTGTTCTTTTCATGAAGTTCTTTTCATATGTGGTTGTTTTGCTCCCTTTTTGTAATCAGTTTGTGTATCTTTGTAAGACTTTTTTGTCTTTATGTAGTTGCTTCGTGTCTCTTCGTCGTCCTTTTGTGTGTCTTTGTAGTTGTTTTGTGTCTTTGTAGTTGCTTCGTGTCTCTTCGTCATCCTTCTGTGTGTCTTTGTAGTTGCTTCGTGTCTCATTGTAATTGTTTTGTTCTTTTCTTGACGTTATTTTTGTCTGTCGTTGTTTTGCCCTCTTTTTATAATCAATTTGTGTCTCTTTGAAGTCATTGTATGTCTCTTTGCAGCTGCTTTGTGTCTCTTTGTGGTCTTGTTGTGTCTCTTTGTGGTAGTTAAAGTCTCTTCCCTGTTGGTGTGTGTCTCTTTGTGGGACATTTTGTAGGTGAAGGCCAGCGGGGACACCTGACACTTTGGTCCCTATGGGCCTGTTCTCCGGGAGGCGCGATCAGTAATATTATATAACAGGTAACACAGCATATTATTTGGAAGAGAGCTGAAGTATGTGTTGAATCTACTGATACAAACTATGTTATTTGTCCACTAGATGGCGCTGCAGGATATAATGCTGACTGTCTGAACAACTGTTATTCTATTTTACTAGAATGCATTTTATTTACAATTTCATTATGTTAATATAACTTGCCAACTACTAGGTGAGACACTGGCTTTGTTGCATTCCCAATCAAGATAACACATACAAGTTCTGTTCAATAGACAGCTGTAATGTCATGAATGAAGCTGCATGAATCATATGTCTGACATCAGTTCTTGCATCCTCACAGACACAGTCAAACTTTACAGCAACAACAAAAAAACATTCAACCTCTATAGAAGAATAATGTTCCTTCTGTCAGCAGGCTACAGTGAGTATATGTTTTTGGGACCCCTTGGAAAACAAGATGGCAGATCTCAAGGGGTTCATCCTCATACATTTGACATTACACTGTGTCAACATATAGAGCCAGATCAATCTAAACACTAAATATGGAGAAGAATGATTATATTCAATGAGAAGAATGTGGAATAACATCAAAATACTGAAAGTTGTTAGTATAAAGACAAGTCAAACACATAATTACGGCTACATTTAAATGTTATGTCACTCTTTAAAATCCTTTGTTGGCACTCACAGCGCCATCTGGTTGTCGTGGCCGAGTGGTTAAGGCGATGGACTAGAAATCCATTGGGGTCTCCCCGCGCAGGTTCGAATCCTGCCGACAACGTGATCATCTTTTTCCTCTAAAAAATAATTTCAGTTTTTCTAGATTGTACATTGGTGTTAATATTATTATATAACATTTAGGCTGAAAAAAACGTTGTGCTAACGCATCGGCGTTCCTTAAAGTTATATGTGACTAACGATAAACATTAACTCAATACTACAATTATTCTGTCTGTATATATAATATTGCAATACTACAATTATTCTGTCGGTATATAATATTTTAATTATTGTGAATTTTGTACTTATTTAATATTCTTTACTATTTAATTATTTATTTAGATTTTGTTACTATGTCTCTTGTTTGCACTATCCTATATGCTGCTGTAATCCTGTAAATTTCCTCGCTGCGGGACCAATAAAGGATTATTTTATTTGATCTTATTTTATTAATTTTGCGACACTTATTTTGAAGGAGGTTGTCGCTCCATTTCCGCTCTGTTCTCCTGTTACTTAGCAACGACGAACGCTCTGAGCGTGCTGGCTTGTGTGCAAAAACATGGCCGACGATGAAGAAGAAGACCTGGACGAACTGCTGGATGAAGTAGAAAAAAGGTTTTGTCGCAACGTTTCTGTCACGTGTTCCGCTCGCGTGGACCAGAGCGAGGCGGGAAAATGCGGGAAAGACAGCGAAGGACAAAGAAAACACAACAGGTAAACAATGCTAATGTGGCTAGCTAATACTAGCTAATGCTAGCTAACAGTGGGATGTACCATTGTGCTTAGTAAAGGTGCAGTAAAGTTAGCTTGTGTTCATAATAACTACTAAAACAGACACCTATAATTTATAATAATAACTAGAACAGACACCTATCAAAGTTCAAAGAAAATTAAAAATCAGGAAATAATTGAAAATATTATTTTGAAAGCAGCTTCAGTGAGTAATCTCCATTTCTATGTGTGTGCTGTATATACAAATATTTCAATTTAAATTAAATAAATATATATATATATATATATATAGTTGCAGAGAACAGAGAAAGCTTCATGTTGTTTATTTAATTTCCTGTAGCCAGGTTTAGAACTACTTAAGTCATGAGAAGTCAACACCACTTTATTTAAAATGTTACTAAACACCAAAACAAAAGTCAATAAATATTGGTATCTGTATTTTTCATGTTTAATTCCCTACACACGGCTCTAAATGCTGCCTTCTCTAAACTAGCACGTCTAATATACTGCAGAAATGCTGACTCCTTAAAAAGCAAACATTGTGTCTAGAAACACTGGAATCGGCCTAAAAGATGAAGTTTAAATCGATGAATCTTAAACATCATCTCGTCTATACTGAAGCTCCATACTTGACTTTGTTTCCTCTGATTTTAGAGACACTAAACCCGACCAGCCGGTGAGCAGCGTCGCCGACGATATCGACGCTCTTCTGGAAGAATTACTGGAGGAAGACTCCAGCGATTCCTCTCAACTAAAGGTGAACGTGTACTTTATATAGAAAGACGTAAACATCACGTTAACTATTACTTTTCTCCACGTTTTTATAAAGGTCGGGGTGTCTTCTAACCTGAGTATCTAGGTGTGACTGTGACATTCACCTTCCTTGAGTCCTGGAAGAAAATAGTAAATTAAAAGAAGCCATATTTTAATGAAATACATTTTTAGGGAAGTTAAAGTATTAAATAATCATGGGACACACTTGCTAGTGAGAAAAAGACGTAACTATTTAGGTGTTGTAAGTAATCATCGTCATAATCAAACCGATCTGTTCCCTGTTTTTATGGTGAGGTGGGTCACATCTTACAAATGAATACACTTCAAAGAAATAAAACTCTTTAAGGACTCGAGCGTAACGATGACGTCTCACAAACGAGTTCAAATTACTACCAAACGTTATCATCATGCAGCCGTCTCATCTCCAGTTTAAATGATGAAAATGTGAAAATAAACGAGAACCACAGATGCCTGGAAAATGTGACCACACAGGTGGAAATAAATCCATCCAGGTTCAAAGGAAGTGACATCACATTCTTTACTACAACAAAGTGATTTCTTTATTTGACTTTTCATTTCAGACTCAACGGTTTCCTAAAGGAACAGAAGTAGAGAAGAAGCTGTCGTCTCAGTCGGGAGGGAGAAAGTAAGTGAACAACATCCAGCTGTGAGTAATAACTACAGCTGCTTAATATGATGATAACTATTTAATAACCACAGGGACTCAGTCAAACAATGAGATAATAACTAATCATGTTTACTAGACATGTATAGGACTTTGTATACTATAAAGTATTTGTTAATGATTAATATATTATTTGTAAACATTTCATAGAGCGATGGACCAGAAACCAATTTTTAATCTGGTTAAAGTTTGAGCTATCTAAATACTGTTTATAGATGCTTTACAGAGTATTAATTAACCATTTAAGAAAGAATTATTATCATCGACACAACTTTATAATAGCCATGCAAATAATGTTTATAGGCGGTTTACAAACTGTCAAAATAACAGATAATAGCATTACTAATTATAATATTATGAATTATTATTTGTAAACTATGTTTTCTATATTCTAATGTTTGTGTGGAACCGTTGACTCTCTTAAAGTCGGATGTTGTTTTTCTTTGTGCATCGTTTATCATTCGTCCAGGTGTTGTCCTGTTTTCGTTGGCGGGAGCTCCGTCACAAGCGGCGTCGGAACGCCAACGTCCAAGAGGTGAGAAAACATCTCAGTTTTCATAATAACTTTAATAAATACACTCCTGTTAACGGCGGTGACTGATGCACAGGTCATGTGACCAGCTGAGGTGTACATCCTGTGACTTCCGGGTGCTGACGTTTGACGACTGTGAGTGGGACTCGTCCTGTGATTACCTGTTCCTCAGGTGAGTCTGCACCGAGGCATGAAGTCCACACAGCACCATTATTCCTCCAACGCTTCCCATTTTACTTCTCTGTCCTTGTAGAAGTAAAAGGGTTCTAAAGGAGATCAGAGGAACGTCTGAGAAAAAGAACAACAATGTTTTGTCTCCTTTCTTCTTCTTCTGTTCATCTCGCGTCCCTTTTGAATTTATCTGGCGACCCCTTCGGGGGTCCAGATCCCCTGTTTGGAAACCGATCTACCATATATCTCTTATTGGCCAGTATCCACCATCTTGTTTTTTGTCCGTGGCCATCTTGGTTTTTGGTAATAATACGAGTATTTACATTGATTATTCTAACTAATAATAATAATTGTGATGACGTAAAAATGTCATGTGGTCATTTTACAATATTATAATATTAAAGACAAGCTACTCTCATAAATCCTCATTAATTATTCATGTTTACCAATGTTGTGTTTCTTTTGTGTGTTTCGTAGGAACAACATGCCGGACCGTCAGAAGCTCAGAGCCAGGCTGAAGAAGAGGAGAGGTGTTCGGGCGTTCGCCTGTCAGTGCAGCTGGTTCTCCGCGACGGAGCCGACGGACCTCAGAGACCGAGCGGAGCTCAGATGGGTCTGTGGGAACCACCGGGACTGATGCTGCTCAAGAGAACGTTCCATACGTATAACTGGAACGTTACGGACAGAGAAACTGTCTTTCACTCCTTTCTTTATCCAACACACAACACGACCGTCCTGCAAAGACACACCGTGAAAACAGCAGATGTGGAATTATTCAGTAATTATTGTTAATGATTGTTTACATAATATGTATAGAGACTACTTTCAGCGGCGGAATGATCCACACACTTTATTTTTTATTGTTAACAACAAAACAATAATTATAAATAAATATTAAAATAAAAATATTTTTAAACCACCAAATAGAGACAAAGAACATTGTTGTTGTCTGTATTACTTAAAAAAAAATCAAAACACTAAATCATTAAATATATTGTCAAAATTATCTTTTTTAAGCCATGGTAGGAAAACTCTTCTCTCTTTCTGTAAGATAGTCAATGTGAGATATATTTACATGTCTGTGAATAAATACTGAGGACAAACTTCTCACCACGGTCGGTCTGCGTTGTGTTTGCTCAGTTTAGTCTGTTGAATGTTTGAATGTAAAATGCTTGTGAATAGAAAAGTAGAACAAGTGAAAATAAACCCAGCGGCTCCTGTCCAGCAGGGGGCGCTGTGGACGTCAGCGTCAACAATAAGACGCTCGAGAACGAGACGAACCCGGAAGTGAAACATCAACAGACGGTCACGTGAGGATGCTGAAGGCTGAAGATGGAAGAAACAGACTATAATGATGTTTTAGATGACTGGTTTATCGAGTCCCTGAAAACGTGAGAAAATAAGAAGTTTCCCCTTTGTTTTAACATGTTTAAAGTGTTTTAATTCGGCTTGATTGTAATGCACGTAGCAGACCTAAGTGATGCACATTATCTGTTAAACTTATCTACGGTGGTCTAAGTTAAATATATCCATTACCAGTTGAAGAGTGGATTATATTAATTAGGAACAATAAGTCGTGTTTTGTAGTTACGGTAGGTGTGCTTAGCCCTGAGATAGGGAAACAATAAATGTCATATTTTGGATGGAGTCTGGTGTGAATACTGCAGGTTTGAAGAACAAAAACATGTTACCGTAAAATACAAAATGTGAACATTAAACTTCCCTAAAGAGTAACCTAACACTGTGTGTAAATATGATTGTGATGTTTCTAAAATGATCTAAATAAATACCTTCAGGTACAAAGATCTTCATGTGTATCAGCTGGAACATCCCACCCAGGTGTTGGAGTGGACCTCAGGGAAGAGTGAGTTTTTAGCAATACTCATTATCTGAAAACATTACATTTCAAATTGGTCTGAATGCAAATGTGGCACACAGAAGAAGCGTTAATTGCATTTAAAGTCAAACGGAACCTTTTATCTGTGTGTTTCAGCCGTGTGCGTCGCAGGATTCAGTCCGTCTACAAATGAAATCCTGGAGCTGCATTTGCCTCTGAAACTGTTCGCTGATGGCAATAAGGTGAGAGGTTATTCCAAACTTTGGGGTTTGACGTTTTTACAAACACCCACACGTCACTTTATGCCTCTGCTGTGTGTGTTGTGTTCAGGGTCTTTGTGCAGAGCGGGACTTTAAAGTTGTCCACGGTGGGTTCACAGACGGTCCTGTCCGCGTCCTCAGACACGTCCCAGGAACGAGGTGAGAGGGAAACAACTCACCTGGAATGAACTTTTTCTCGTCTCTCCATTTACGTCCATTAAAAGTCGAGTTAGAAGCTCGAACTGTCGGAAAATGTTAGTTTCAAAGCTTCATTCCTGAGCTTCGCTTTATTGAAGTGAAGATGAAACGCAGATAGAGAAACGTAAAGCCAATTAAACAATTAAACACCTTTGAAGAAGAAGAGAACCAAAGTAGAACCGATGTTATTATTCCTCAATTAAACATTCAGTCTATATGAAATCTTCTCAATTCTCAATCACAGTTTACCAAAAGACAAAGAACACGACAGTCAAAAAGTCAGAGTAATATTTTAATATGATGCGAGATTAATCGTACCGATGTGTACCGATCTTTTTAAGTCAGATAATTGAACTGTTTGCATTTTGGGGAAAATCCGTCTCCAAAAAACACGAGGAAAAAAAAGTATAAGAAAATACAACATATAGACAAATATGCATATATATATATTTTTAACATTTAGAAAAAATTAAATTGTAGAAAGTAATTCATGAAATATTTGCCTGCTTGATGATTTTACATTTTTATTTTTACGAAGCACTTTGTACCTTCTTATTTTGGACTCCTGCTGTATACCGAATAAATTAATGAATAAACTTTATTTATACAACATCTTTCAAAGTGCTTTAAAATTCAGCAACAAAATCAAGTTTAACAGCTTTACAAATACAACAGGACGTTAGAAAATGAGTTTCTATTATCTAAATATTACAAAAACTCACGAAAGATTACAAACAGACAACTGCTAGTTGTGTTTGTACTTTTCATATGAATGAAATTGAACATCGATCAATATTACAGCCATCGCAAGTAGTCAATAAATCCATCAGCAACAATTCTGATATTAGATTCATCACTTTAGTCACATTAAAAAAGTTTGTGAAGTGAATATCTTTTGTTCTTTGACAGTTTGTAGTGGAGCTTGTGATGAATAGTTAATAACTTAAACAATTAAGAAAATAATCATCAAATGCGGCGCTAATGAAACAGACTTTCAGTGATTCAGCAATAAGTGATGGATGATGTTGATGGTGTAATAATAAGCATGACGGAGGCTCAGGGTTCTGAATGCGAGTCTGTTTTTATGGATCTTTTGTATCCGATCGTATTGAATCCAGCAAGTCGTTGTGTTTTGTTGCTGCAGGTGTGTCGTCACCAACGACGGGCTGACCTCCGACCTGCAGGTGTGGAGCGTCGGAGGAGACGACAGCGGTGAGTTCAAGTCCCCTGAAAGAAAAGACGACGTTTGATTATTCGGATTATATTTGTAAAACAATAACCTTTTCTTTAAACTTTGTGTTACAAGTGAATTGAGTTGAATCTAAAATATGTCGCGTTTTCCTCACAATGTGATTGGTTGCCTCGCTCGTCCAATGACAGACGGGATCAGGTTGACGGGGCGTGTCGAGGGGAGGAAGAGGAGGAGGAAGAAGAGTGTTTCAGAAGGAGGAAGCTTCAGGATTGCAGCTCGACTCTCCTCACAAGTTCTTCATGGAGCTCAGAGCAGCGACGTCCAGCTGACTCAGCTGATCTCAGGACAGATCCTCTACGCGCTGGGTAACACTGAGACACCGAGTACAGCTCCGTTAACTCTCATTCATCTTCACGCTCACTTATTAAACACGCATTTCATCAAAAATGAATAAAAACAGTGGATTCCTCTAGCGCTTTTAAAAAACTTCACCAGTATTTGGCCAATAAACTTTGATGAAAACGTAAATTTCGTAAAATTTCACGAAAATAGTCATAGTATAGCATGTCATAAAATATATTCTACTGCGACAAAAGTCATAGTACAGTGTGTGATAACAAAATCCCCCAAAAGTAATATTACTTTAAAGTGTAGTCAGTGGATTAGCACCAAACTGATATTGTTAAGAGAACTTTGGCTGCTCGTCAGATTCTTGTCCTCTTCGTCTGACAGAGACGGACTCGGATGATCCTCTGAGCTCTTTACATTTCGTGGACGACGTCGTCTTCCTCGCCGGCTGCTCTAACGGGAACGTTTACATCGCCGACACTCGGACGTCTGCTGCTCCTCAGCTTCACCGTCCACCGGCGTCCTCGGGCGAGTCCGTCCTCTGGTGGACGGACGCGTCCTCCTGCAGCGTCGTCAGACTGTCCTCCGCTGGACAGGCCGTGATTTCAGACCTGAGGAACCCTGCCGGAGCCGTGAGTCGCGCTCAGCTGGACGTCCAATCAGGTCGCTGCAACCCGGATGTCAGAGCGTCGTGGGCTCCGGCGCTGGACGGCTGTATCGCGGTGTCGGGTGAGTTCACAGGTGCATACATGAGATGCATGAGAATATTTATACCACCTATGGAATTACAGCCAGTTAGCTTAGCATAAAGACTGTAAATAAAGGGAAAGTGTTAGCTCTGTTCAGTCCAAAGGTAAAAATCTCAGAGTACTGACCCCGGTACACCCACTGATGTTTCCTCTAAACTGTTAGACTTATAAGACATAATATATTAGTTTGTAACTGCTCACCTCTCTCTGCAGGTTTCAGTGGAGCGGTTCACATCTACAACACATCAGTCTGGCAGACGGAGTCTCGGGAAGTCCAGCCTCTGTTCGAGCACCGCGGTCACGCCGTTTCCTCGCAGCCCGGCGACGACGTGTTCGTCACCTCCCACGTCTGGCATCCCGAGCGGCCGAGGACGCTGCTGTCTGCGGCCTCGGACGGCTCCGTCCACGTGTGGGACTGGGTCGACCAATCGGCTGCCAGCTGCTGACGGGTCAAAGCGGAGATCTAGTTCACCTGGGAAGAGGACAGAAGAAAGGAGCTGCTGTTACCTCTGAGGCACGGCTCAATGGATTTACATTTCCTTGAAAACAAAAGGAGAACTGATCATCTGATGTAGGAGATAGAAACATGCCGTCTCCATTGTTTATGATGGATGTAGGTTGGACTCTAACCTTTTGTGGACTGACCCTTAAAGGACTATTCCCTCTGTATGAACTGCCTCTATTTAAACTGTTAACAGTGAGAAGTGAAGTGTGTCACATGTAAAAGTTAGTTTCAGGTCAGAAGAGCTTTTAGGATATTTTGTCTGGCAAATGTTTTACGAAAATAAAACGTTTCAAATGTGTTTGTTTTGTACATGAACAATAAAACATCGTACGAAAGGTTCAACCAGATTGGCAGAAAGAGACAAAGATCCCTCTGAGCAACAGTTCAGTAAGAATAGAAGAAATCCGTTATTAAAGAAACTGGAAGCTAAGCATCTTGTTTCAGTGTCAAATTCAAAAGTCATAGTATGTCATAAACATGGAATGAAAATAATGCAGCACCAAGCCTAAAAATACTCCACAATCATAGCACAACAGGTCAGAAGTCTCCACAAAAAGTTGTACTTTGATTGAATGAAGCAGGCCAACGTTATAGAGGTTTCAGTACTGACGGCTTGTTGTCGCAGAGGGCATTCAGAGAGAGAAGCCAACGAGCCCGCTCAGAGAAGTCCGAAAGTCTTTAACAGGTGATCTTGTGGTAGAATATTTCTATGTTGATCGGGAGAAGAGAGTTTTGTTCACAAATCAATAATATAGTCTTCAGAAGATTCAAAGTTGTCTCGTTCGTTTATTCGCTTGCAAGGGAAAAATGCAACACAGCCACTCAGTCAGTGCCTGTGTTGGAAGCTTCAACATCGTACAGAAACATCACATCATTTAAGCAAACACAGGTTCACGCCTTCAGATCAATCATAGACAGAGTAGATTTTGTTTACAGCCTAGTTGTCGTTCTTATCTGGACTTATGCCAGGTATGTTCAACTAAGAACTAGTTTATGGTTTTATGGCCTGTCCCAAACTCATCACATAGACAAGGGAGAGACCTTCACCTTTCGTTCAACTCTGGGAGCGTGTGATCAGTTCGAAACAAAACCCAGACACTAGGCTCATAAATTGATTGTCTACTTTGCAGGACTGCTGCGTTTTGTCAGTGTTCTCCTCTCTCTTTCAGTTGTTCATCTGTTAAAAACATTTCATGATACAAAATATATTTTTCCCATTACAATCTTTCAAGACACCGTACTTGTCCTTCTCTAGAGGATTTTCGAGGATGCTCACCACTCTGCCTGCTGTTGAACTGCCGAGGGCCGCTACGACATAATAGTATTTCTGTCTCTGAGAGCGAACTGTGCTTCAGTTTGAGCAAACCAGACGGATGCTTGCGTCTCACAAAACTCCGGCAGCTTGAGCTAAACTGCGTGCGTCATGTTGGTCTCTGGAATCGTCCAGTAGACTCGGGGTCACCAATGTAGGAGCGCCGGAATAAACAAGTACAGCAAACTTCTCTTTGTGGCTGCACACCACTGTCGCCGTTTATTTCAACTCCCAAAAACATGACATCCTGAAACACTAGATGTACTTAGTTACATTACACCACTGATGGAACAAGAGCACAACGTTCTTCATAGATCTAGCGTCTTATTTCTGCTCCTAAAGTTCACCAGATTGATGCATTTTACTTTAAAACGTACAAACTTTTCTTCCACAGTCCCACAAAACCCTGTGGGAAACGCTGTCTCGTATTGTCCACCATTAAAGATTACAATATGTCATGTGAGACATCTGTTGAAAAGATTCCCCATCATCATCATCACTCCACAGTTCTTGGTTCATCTTCAGCTGAAGTTCAGCGCTGTGTAAAGCCACTCGTCCACCTCACGGAGAGCAGCGATCAGAACTGAGCAGGCTACAGATCCCTTTCTTCTCACCGTGTCCATCACGTCTCGTGCTTTATCTGCTCTTCTTGTTCTGAACGACTGCATTTCAGCGTCAGTAATCACTCCGTGCTCAAGAAGTTTATCCAGCAGCTGGTCCAGGACAGAATCAGACACTCTGTTGATGAATTGAGTCCGAACTAAGAGCAGCTTCTGGTCTGCCGGGACCCTGTCCGCTGCCGGGACCCTGTCCTCTGCCGGGACCCTGTCCACTGCCGGGACCCTGTCCACTGCCGGGACCCTGCCGGGATTTGTCTGTTGAATTTCCGCTCTTGTACCTGGAAGATAACCAAGAAAATATTGTGAAGTTCAAAAGAAATGAAAAGTCTGTTTTGGACTGCTATAGTCAGATATTTCTCACAATTCTGCTATGTAAATCACACATATATATATATATATATAATATATATATATATATATTGTATATATATATATACAATCTAATATACAATCAGGACATCAGCATTCATGCTTTCTGTTCTCTGATCTCTGGTAATGTTACATGTAAACAACAAATCCATGTTGAAATTGAAATGAGGAGAGCTAGTAACGTTAGCTGCACCGCTAACGGCTAACGTACGGAGGTTCCATTCAGTTCCATTATGATGCGTTCAGGCTCTGCTCAGGTAAAATGATGATGTGTTCGTGATGTGTTCTAATGTAGTCTGTATCTCCGAATCATTTGAATTGTGTGAAAGGATCAAATTGAAACATGTTGATGTTTACTCTGACTTCAGAGCGGTTGAATAGATTTCTTTGGACGGTGGAGTCTTGTAGACCAGCTGCTATAACAAAACAACAAAAACGTATCTGCCAACATGGATCATCTATGATCGGTAATCTGCAGCAGATAAATGTGATCAGGGATCTCTAAACGTTATATTTGCTCCTTTCTTCTGTTGTGCTGATCAGATCCGTGACTCCGATCTGAACCGTGAGCTTTATGATCCGTTGCACCCGTACATGTAAGGCAAGGCAAGTTCATTCATTGAGCTCATTTCAGCAAGAATTCAAAGCACTTCACATGAAACATCAAAAGCCCAAAATACAAAAGAGACATTATAAAAAGACATTTAAATACATTAAAGAGCCAAAACAAAAACAAGCTAAAATAGCATAAAACGGGTATAAAATACACTAATTAAAGTTACAGCACAGTGTTAACACACAGCCTAAATAAAGAATGATATGAGATGTGGAGCTCCCTGAATGTTCATGAGAGCCGCACACATCTGTTCTACTCTCGTCCATCACTGGGTGTCTGATAGTCTTTACCTTCCAGTAATACGAGACACTCCCAGACTGCGTTCCTCTCTTCGTCCTGGACCGACAAAGTCACTGTCTCCATGTTGGGGGTCAGGAAAACTTGAAATGTCGGATGGAAATTCGGTCCATACCTCGAGTCAAATAGTTTACACTGAAAACAAGAACCAGAAGTCAGAATGTGTATCTGCTACCTCCCTGATTGTGAATCTACATGCAGCCAAACTTGTATTTGCATAAAAAAAACAATTGGGAACAATTGAAAATAGACGCTGGCACTCAGGAACAAATGCTATGTGGACACAGGCCACTACACACTACTCTGAGGCTGGAGACACAGTGGAGGGATAACAGTTGGGTGTTTAGCTAACAGCTAACAGAACACACACTGCTGAGTACCTCTCGATCACTGCTCTGCAGCTCACTGTTACTGTTTTGGACGGTGTGTTTGGCTAACAGCTAACAGCTAACAGCTAAGGGAACTATCACAGACACAAAGTGAAAAAAGATGCTGGTGCTCAGGAATAAAACTGAATGTGGACACAGACCCTTAGAAGTGTAGAAGTGACCTGACTCACCCTAGGCTGTATATGGAATCCCTCAGGTTCACAGTGGACATGGTACCTTTTACCAACGTCCAGCTCACATTCGGAGGAGATCTCGATGTTCTTCGCAGGTTGTTGTCTTCTGTCAACCTTCGTTAACGGGACATTTGTATTAGTTTAGTTTGAGCTCAGATAGTCAGGGTAATTTATGTGTAGAGAACATCTAAACATGAGAATTACAGTCAATTAAAAAGATAATAAGGATAAACTGTAAATAAATGAATAAAAGTGTAGAATAAATGTTTCTAGATAAAAAAACAAATGCTACAGCACTGCAAACAAACGGGTCATGTCTTCATGGTGACTATTAAAAGGCAGAAGAAAAGAGATGAGTTATCAAATGTTCATCTTCATCATTTGAATTCAGAGTGCTGTTTCCCATTTTTACTGAACCAGAACATCATCGTTATTTGACTTTATGGAAGATTAAAAGTTTTAAATTTGTTCTGCAACCATCCCTTTTGTTGGCCTCTCTACAGATCCACTGAACTGTGACCAGATGGATTCAAATATCTGTAAAAGTGTGCTGCTGGAAACAGGTGGGAATCCCTCAATTGTTGGAAAGTCACTAGTATTTCATCATCATACAGATCATTAATGATACATTTGCATTTTTGAGCCCATAATTTAAAACCAAGTTGTCTTGAACAATAACTTGTGTAAGTGGTGAGAAGGGAACGTTTTCCTTCATATCTTTACAGACTGTTCTGAGTATTTTCTCACATTTCTTTTGGTCATGCAGCATTAAACAAATCATATTCAATGATGTGAAGTTCAGTTTGCATCCAGGAGGGAGATTCTCATCTTCAACCCAGTAAAATACTGGTTTCAACTGGGACGCCAAATACTGAAAGTCCAGAAGCCGTTCTCTCTCTGTCTGTAGATTCTAAATTGTTCTTTAAGTTTTGGAACTAACCGAGTCCATTTTTCAAAAAAGGGACTGAGACACATGTTAACTTTAATAACGTTCACTCTGCCTGTAAAGCCTCTCAGTTGAGTGATCCATCTCAGAAATCTGTTTCCATTGTTCTGTGTTGTGTTTACTATTCATGCCATCTGGTAGAATCGTCTTTGTGGAAACAGCTGTGGCTTAAAACAAGAGTTTAAGTTGCTGGTGAGCACATAAGACAGATAGCTTTACCTCATGCACAGAGATGTTGTCCTGCAGCAGAAACACATTGAGAACTTCTTTGCTGGAGTCCGGGGGTCGGAGGTACAGCAGAACTTGGCCCTTTATTGGCAGCCTGATGTTCAGAAACCTCCTGACGTAATCCCAGACCAGGCCAAAAGCGGAGAGGTTCGAGACCTTCACCACCACATGAGTATCCGTAATCTCCAGCGGCTCCAGGATTGTCATTCCATCATCAGTGATGTGGACGACGGACAACAGGCCGTCAAAGACCAACGCTGTGGGAGCAAAGAGCTGTTAAACCTTTATTTATTATTGATAAAACAGGTTCATCCCAACCTAATTCATTTCTTACCACTTGAGTTCAATTTGTCATGTTTTTCTCCGCCAGGAGAATCATGCGATTGGTCTCATGCGTGTCTGTGATTGAGTGAGTGTGCACCTCTGTGTCTGTCCACTAATCTCACCTTCTGCTACAGCTGACTGCATAATATTTCACTTATGGCTGCATTCTCAAGGACCTCTTGTGGTTGCAGTGACTCACACTTCCTCAACACAACTTTTATTGCCTGTTTCATACTGCCATTGACTGCCTGCTAACCCACCACTCTTAACAACCCCCCGGCCCCTAGTGATACCCCAGCTGAGTGTTACCACCATTATAATTTATGTTTTTGCATGTCACCAGATGCAGCTAGTTTTACGCATTAATACAACTCTTTGTAGTTTTGGTAATTTATTCCTTAACACTGAAGACAGCCTGTCTTTACCGTCCTTTGTTTCACAGTGGGGGAGGTGGAGCTGACAGACTGCAGCATCCTCAGAACTCTTGATGTCGAACAGCGGCCCTGCAGCCTTCTTGCCAGCTGGTTGGAGGAGGCCCTCATCCCATTGGACAGTCCTGTACAGCAGCTCTGCCTCTTGAGCCATAACAAACACCAGTCCAGTCAAAGAACACTGGAACACACCTGGACCAGGACACCTGAACCTGTAGGACACGGAAAGGACGAATTACTATAAGAAGCATCTATTGGCCTGTTAGTCACATGATCTGTTTTCACTCACAGGTGTCCATGTGCAGCACAGGGAAACTGATCGTAGTGTAAAGCGTGATGACACCCAGGGGACAACTCCACTCTTATTTAGGGCGTTTTCAGACCCGTAGTTTGTTTGCTTTGTTGTCGATTCAGAGACTAACTTCGTACAGTGGTTGCATTTGCCCCTCGGTTTGTGTTCACACAGCGAAGTTCAAGACAAATGCCATGTGAGAGAAAGCTGTTCTGTCATTGGTCAGACACATTACCGAGAGGATTCTTCTTGATTATGGAGCATCAGCAGCATGTATTGCTTATTGTGAACATACTCACAAGACAATTGTTCTTGAGATGTTGTTCCCACTTCCCTCATCCCTGCCCACCTCCTCACCTGCATCTCATTCCCTCATCAACCTCTCTATTTATATACCGGCCCAGACTCTTTGTTCTTCTGTCAGTTCATCATCGTTTCAATGTCGCCTTTTGTGTTCAAAGCCACCTGAACCAGTACCTGAACCAGTACCTGAACCAGGACCTGAACCAGTACCTGAACCAGTACCTGAACCAGTACCTGAACCAGTACCTGAGCCGTGAATGAATGCTGAGAAAAAATTAGTTTTTTATATGGATTCTACAGTTTTATAAATAAGGTCCAGGTCCTGTTTTGACTCCCCACAGACAACAGACCTTCGTTTAGAATCACAACTTGATGAACCATGAAAGAAGCTGGAATAGTGTATTTCATAGGATTACCTGTATGAAGATTCAGCTGTGTGTTCAGGTGAGAATGAGAATGGAGCCTGGAATTAAAAGGCACAAAGTTAGTTATTGTAATATAAATCAAGTAACCAGCCACAGTTCTCTGCCCTCTGTTCCCCTGGTACACAATCATTACATTTACTCAGTAGAGAAACCTCAATAAATGAACTTCACACTCTTCAGCTGCTGCTCCCTCACCTCTTTGTCGGGCACATTTGTTTTCACATCCAGTTTGCCGTCGGCGTCACCTGATGGAGAGAAGAAGAGAAAGAGAAACATTAGCAGACACAATTCTTCAAACAGCTCTAACAGAATAGAAAAATACTTTTTGTTACGATGAGGCTCATTAAGATCAGATTTTAATGTAGAATAGCTTGAATGGGGGACATTCTTTCAATACTCACATTGTTTGTGTTTCTTAGTGATCGACCCGTTATCCAACCTGTCGGGAGGAACACAATCCCAAAAGTTGTGGATCAAGTTTTAAATAATTGTTCATTCTTTGAGTTAGCCAGCTTCATAGTCCTAATATGAAGCAACTAATCTGCTTTTTGATCACGTCTCATTCATGTTGTGAGCGTGCATTAGAGGAAATAACAGTCTAGATGCAAAAAAACATCACAGGAAAACAAAACCAACTGCCTTTATTCACTCTACTGTGAAATCCCACGACTTCTAAAGACTTGCTTGGCTTTGCTTTGTCAGCTTTTATTTTATTGTTTGTGGAGAAATAAAAGAAAAGAAAAATCAGAGGAACTGCACTTGAGTAAAATCTCTGATTCTTTGGTCTCGAAGGGAGAGAAAGGAGGGAAACCCTCACTGTGAGTAAACCGCCCTGTGTTTTATTAACAACACTGCTGAACCAGCACGGACTGACTCGGACCCCCTCACTGACCTCAGAGTCTCCAGTCTGCAGTCTGGACTCTCCAGAAGGTCACACAGCAGCTTCACTTCTGAATCCTTCAGGTTGTTTCCTCCCAGGTCCAGCTCTCTCAGAGGTGACGGGTTGGACTTCAGAGCTGAGGCCAGAGAAGAGCAGCTGACCTCTGACAACCCGCAGCTCCACAGTCTGAATGAAGGATAAATGATTCAGATAAAAATATGTTTATAACCCAATCAGATGTGAACAAGTTTTAAATGTGGAGCTGACTTCATCATTCTGTTACTGCAGATCTTCATCATCATATCCGCCCTCTATTTTATTATTAGTAGAAACACACACCACAATAAATAGTTCCACTTCAGAGAGTAAACTTTATCAAGTTAAATATGAGTTCAGATGATCTTCTGTACACAGATTACCGTTTACCAAACATGTAATGCACTTTAACAGCTAACGTTGGACATTTTCTGCAGTTTCTTTACGAGACAGTTGACTTTTGTGACTGCAGACTAAAAGCTTAGTTTATACTCGCCACAGTGAAGCCGGCACGCTCCACAAACATTATGTAATCACGGCCTGCGAGTCCTGCACCAAGGCTCCGCAAGTGGTCGCACCTCTGAATGTTTGCTACGACTAGACACAAATAGTTTACTGATAAAAGCACTATTTAGATGTCTGCCACATAGTTTTAGACGCTTTAGAAACAGGAGGTCTTAAAAATCTACATTTGAGTCAATATTTAACAGCCAAATCAAATAGTTTACAGGATATTCAACCTTTGTTTCTTTATAATACATGTAATACTTGACCTGTTTACAGGGTTTGTATGAAGGTAATAAAGTATCCATGAATATGAGATATGAGTTTACAGATAAAAACAGTTCCTCCTCTTCGTTGTGGAGGTTGGTTTATGGCGTTACACTGGTTGTCTTCCTGATTCTTCACAGTTCATTTAGTTTGTTCGTCCTCTGGTGTTTCACAGAATAATGCAATTAAAAGCACGTTGAGTATAAACACCTTTTGTTCATGCTCGGAGCTCACACGCCATCTGCAGAAGCTCACGCTACGGTGCCACGCTCAAACAAAACGTACATTTAGTCCAGCAAAAATACAAATATGAACAAAAAGAAATTCACAACTTTATGGGTGTAAGTTATGTTTGTACATAAATGAGGTTAAATGGTTGATTAAACAAATAGGAATAGTATAGATTCATCTTCTTTAGCTAGTTAAGGAACAGCATCAACAGATGTACTGATCTTTCTCTAGAGTTCTGTGGGAGATTAGTGGACCTGGTTCTTGTGTTCATGGTGCATGCAGCCGAGGGTTAGTCCACTTTTATTACACTTTAAAGTCAAGTGTGTGGAGCTAATTCAGCGTGTGAGGGATGCAGACTTTGAACAAAGTGAATTGTGGCTTTATTATGATTAGCATTTGGTTTGAATAATATTTTGGTTGAGCGTTTTGTATTTATCTGCTGCATACACGTGTTTAGCCTCATTTTAGGTTTGAGAATATTATCAGTGTAGAAATGTGCCACATTTTAATGTTGAAGTCTTATTTCTGTTATAGAACCACATTCACACCCACAAACGTACAGGAAGAATAATATGTAGTAAAGATTCATCCGTGGAGCTGAAGCGTGGACTGACCTCAGAGTCTCCAGTCTGCAGTCTGGACTCTCCAGAAGGTCACACAGCAGCTTCACTCCTGAATCCTTCAGGTTGTTGTAACTCAGGTCCAGCTCTCTCAGAGGTGACGGGTTGGTCTTCAGAGCTGAGGCCAGAGAAGAGCAGCTGACCTCTGACAACTCGCAGTCCTCCAGTCTGAATGAAGGATAAATGATGTGAGTTTAGAGGACAATGTTCATTCAGTGTCAGGCGTTTAGAACGGAGACGTTTAGAAAATGTAAACTCCAAACACATGAGCTGAATGCAGGTTAAAAACTGTGAGGTACAAGAAGTGAATAAGAGCTCTCATTAATACTAATGACAACGTGCTGCTGCTTCAATAAAGACCAAGTGACTTCACTTGAACTCTGCCAGCTCCATCTAAACTCATGTCAGCCCAACACAAAGAAATACAAACACAGAAACTCATTTAAGATTCCACTCAAGAACACAAAGTTAACAAAGATACCAAATGTGTCAGGAGGACATTTTAGGAAAATATGTGAACAAAAGTTATGTATTTTAGGAATAGTGGAGTCATAACATCAAAGCAGCTTCAGTTTAAGCATCAAATAGCTTCATAACAATTATGAAAAAGCAAAATACTGAAAACATTTGTTGTTGTGTGATAGAGAGATATTTATTCATTGTGTTTAGTAACTTTTATCATTTACTGAAGAAAACCTGATGGAGAATACAAGATGAACATCAAGTCTATATTATATTTATGTAAAATAAATAATAATATAAACAAATATTTGTTCGTGGTCTAACGATTTATGAACATTGTTTTACAACTCTTGGTTTATTGAGGCTTTTATTAATAACAAAAAGCTCAACATTGTTGTTTTTTTACAGAATCTGTGTTTTCTAAAGTTGTGTATTTTTACAATGATAAAAACTGAATATGGTTCAGAGAATTATGTTGTATATGATCATAAGTCATCTGGTATTTTACCTTCGACTGTTGAAACTATCTTCGTCTAGATCACATATGTCAAACTCAAGGCCCGCGGTGGTATTATCTTTGGCCTGCAGGATAATATCTAATTACTATTAGAGCTGGCCCGCCGGTATATTGCACGCACCACTAATACTACAAATCCCACAATGCACTGCCAGTGCGTTGCCACGCGAGGGCCTGCAAGCGCGAGCCCTTGCACTACTCGCTCATCAGCAGCTTTATGGAGCTAGTCACCTGTGGCCAACTTTCAGCTATCCCACTCCCCAAAAAATGTCTAAACGAAAGGTGGACTTTGAAAACAGAGGTTTTCAAGGCAGGTGGGAGGCAGAGTATATGTTCGCGGATATAAAGGACAAACCTGTTTGTCTTGTGTGCGGAGACGGTGTGGCTGTAATGAAAGAATATAACGTAAGAAGACACAATGAAGCGAAACACCACGACAGGTACAAGCATCTGGACATGAAACAGAGGCTCCAGGAGGTAGAAGAGTTCAAAAGAAGTCTGGTGTCACAGCAGGCTATGTTCACAAAAGCCAAATCACAAAGTGAGGCTGCTGTAAAGGCTAGTTTTATTGTGGCAACAGAGGTCGCTAAATCAGCCCGGCCCTTTACCGAGGGAGAAGTTGTCAAAAACTGCATGATGCAAGTTTGCGACGTCGTGTGCCCAGATAAAAGACAAGCATCTTCAAATGTGAGCCTGAGCAGAAACACCGTTGATGATCGTGTACGTGAGCTTGCCACCAATCTACAACAACAGCTGGTGGGAAAGGGAAAAGATTTCATCGCATACTCCCTTGCTGTGGATGAGAGCAGCGACACTTCTGATACTGCCCAGCTGTCAATTCTCATCCGTGGAGTGGACTCAAGTCTGTGCGTAACAGAGGAACTTTTTGGATTAAGATCAATGCATGGCACGACTACGGGAAAAGATCTCTTTGAAGAGGTATCCAGATGTGTAAATGAAATGGGGCTGCCTTGGGATAAACTTCAGGGACTGACGACAGATGGAGCGCCCGCGATGTGCGGTCAAAAGAATGGATTGGTGGGCAGGATCCGGGAGAAGATGCGGGAGGAAAACGGCGCAGGTGAGCCGACAGCTTATCACTGCATCATACACCAGGAATCGTTGTGTGGCAAAGCCTTGAACATGGAACATGTAATGAGCACCATAACACGAGCGGTTAACTTCATAAGAGCCAAAGGTTTAAATCACCGCCAGTTCAAGTCTTTTCTGGAGGAGTTGGGTTCAGAATATGGTGACTTGCCCTATCACACAGAGGTGCGATGGCTAAGCCAAGGAAAAGTGCTGAAAAGATGTTTGGAGTTGCATGAGGAGATCTGTCAGTTCATGGAAAGCAAAGGGAAAGACACAACAGAGCTCCGGGATAAAAAGTTGCGGTGTGAAGTGGCGTTTCTGTGTGACATCACGAGCCATCTCAATGCGCTCAACCTGCAGCTTCAGGGGCGAGGCCATGTGATCACAGACATGTACGCTGCAGTGAGGGCTTTTAAAACCAAGCTGCGCCTGTGGGAGACGCAGATGCTGCAAGAAAACTTGAGCCATTTTCCGTGCTGCCAAACTATGAAAGAGCAGGTCTCTACCGCCGTGTTCCCAAGTGCACAGTTTGCTGAAAAACTCAGCATACTCGGTGCCGACTTCACGCGGCGATTTGCCGACTTTGAAGCCCGAAACAGCAGGTTTGAATTGCTCAGCAATCCATTTGCAGCTGACGTGGAAAGCATCTTTTTCCTTTTGGCACTTTTTTTCTTGTACCACAGGGCATGTTTGGTTTTTCTTTGGAGGAAATCATTTTTTGTCTGTTGTTGGCCTGTGGACAAATGTCTTCATTAGAAATGACTCTGGAAAAGCTGCAGATAGAGCCATGAGAAATGAATGAAACAGATTTGTCATTTATTTAATGTTTAATGTTGTTTTTATAGGCAATAACTTAAGCTTTGTTAGTTCCAGGTTCAATATGTGCAATAAGTTCATTTCAATGAGTTTTGCAATAAACATTGAACCAGTTCGGCCCTCGACTTGTACCAATGTTTTAATTTGGCCCACTGTGTATTTGAGTTTGACAGCCCTGCTCTAAAGACAATGGGTCAGATGAGAATGCTTTAGGCTATATCTTTTACAAAATAAGAGTTCAGTCAGTATTCACTGTTGATGTTTCTTTATTATCATTTCTGTGAGAAATCCTGTGAAAAGAGAAGTTAGACTGGTATGGAAAGTAATGTGTTTATGGCATTTTATCTGAGTTGGCAATGAAAGTGAAATGTTTGTTATGATGTTATATTTGTTATAGGGTAGCTAACGTAAGGAGAGCAGAAGAAAGCCGTCAGTACGTGAAGAGCGAAGTGTAATCAGAACAGACAGCGCTTCTGACCTGATGTATTCTCATATATTTACAGGAAATTAAATGTGTTGCACCAGAGTGAGCTTCGTATCATTCTTGGTCCTGTAACATATGCAGCCGAGGGTTAGTCCACTTTTATTACACTTTAAAGTCAAGTGTGTGGAGCTAATTCAGCGTGTGAGGGATGCAGACTTTGAACAAAGTGAATTGTGGCTTTATTATGATTAGCATTTGGTTTGAATAATATTTTGGTTGAGCGTTTTGTATTTATCTGCTGCATACACGTGTTTAGCCTCATTTTAGGTTTGAGAATATTATCAGTGTAGAAATGTGCCACATTTTAATGTTGAAGTCTTATTTCTGTTATAGAACCACATTCACACCCACAAACGTACAGGAAGAATAATATGTAGTAAAGATTCATCCGTGGAGCTGAAGCGTGGACTGACCTCAGAGTCTCCAGTCTGCAGTCTGGACTCTCCAGAAGGTCACACAGCAGCTTCACTCCTGAATCCTTCAGGATGTTGTTACTCAGGTCCAGATCTCTCAGAGGTGACGGGTTGGTCTTCAGAGCTGAGGCCAGAGAAGAGCAGCTGACCTCTGACAACTCGCAGTCCTCCAGTCTGAATGAAGGATAAATGATGTGAGTTTAGAGGACAATGTTCATTCAGTGTCAGGCGTTTAGAACGGAGACGTTTAGAAAATGTAAACTCCAAACACATGAGCTGAATGCAGGTTAAAAACTGTGAGGTACAAGAAGTGAATAAGAGCTCTCATTAATACTAATGACAACGTGCTGCTGCTTCAATAAAGACCAAGTGACTTCACTTGAACTCTGCCAGCTCCATCTAAACTCATGTCAGCCCAACACAAAGAAATACAAACACAGAAACTCATTTAAGATTCCACTCAAGAACACAAAGTTAACAAAGATACCAAATGTGTCAGGAGGACATTTTAGGAAAATATGTGAACAAAAGTTATGTATTTTAGGAATAGTGGAGTCATAACATCAAAGCAGCTTCAGTTTAAGCATCAAATAGCTTCATAACAATTATGAAAAAGCAAAATACTGAAAACATTTGTTGTTGTGTGATAGAGAGATATTTATTCATTGTGTTTAGTAACTTTTATCATTTACTGAAGAAAACCTGATGGAGAATACAAGATGAACATCAAGTCTATATTATATTTATGTAAAATAAATAATAATATAAACAAATATTTGTTCGTGGTCTAACGATTTATGAACATTGTTTTACAACTCTTGGTTTATTGAGGCTTTTATTAATAACAAAAAGCTCAACATTGTTGTTTTTTTACAGAATCTGTGTTTTCTAAAGTTGTGTATTTTTACAATGATAAAAACTGAATATGGTTCAGAGAATTATGTTGTTTATGATCATATGTCATCTGGTATTTTACCTTCGACTGTTGAAACTATCTTCGTCTAGATCACATATGTCAAACTCAAGGCCCGCGGTGGTATTATCTTTGGCCTGCAGGATATCTAATTACTATTAGAGCTGGCCCGCCGGTATATTGCACGCACCACTAATACTACAAATCCCACAATGCACTGCCAGTGCGTTGCCACGCGAGGGCCTGCAAGCGTGAGCCCTTGCACTACTCGCTCATCAGCAGCTTTATGGAGCTAGTCACCTGTGGCCAACTTTCAGCTATCCCACTCCCCAAAAAATGTCTAAACGAAAGGTGGACTTTGAAAACAGAGGTTTTCAAGGCAGGTGGGAGGCAGAGTATATGTTCGCGGATATAAAGGACAAACCTGTTTGTCTTGTGTGCGGAGACGGTGTGGCTGTAATGAAAGAATATAACGTAAGAAGACACAATGAAGCGAAACACCACGACAGGTACAAGCATCTGGACATGAAACAGAGGCTCCAGGAGGTAGAAGAGTTCAAAAGAAGTCTGGTGTCACAGCAGGCTATGTTCACAAAAGCCAAATCACAAAGTGAGGCTGCTGTAAAGGCTAGTTTTATTGTGGCAACAGAGGTCGCTAAATCAGCCCGGCCCTTTACCGAGGGAGAAGTTGTCAAAAACTGCATGATGCAAGTTTGCGACGTCGTGTGCCCAGATAAAAGACAAGCATCTTCAAATGTGAGCCTGAGCAGAAACACCGTTGATGATCGTGTACGTGAGCTTGCCACCAATCTACAACAACAGCTGGTGGGAAAGGGAAAAGATTTCATCGCATACTCCCTTGCTGTGGATGAGAGCAGCGACACTTCTGATACTGCCCAGCTGTCAATTCTCATCCGTGGAGTGGACTCAAGTCTGTGCGTAACAGAGGAACTTTTGGGATTAAGATCAATGCATGGCACGACTACGGGAAAAGATCTCTTTGAAGAGGTATCCAGATGTGTAAATGAAATGGGGCTGCCTTGGGATAAACTTGTGGGACTGACGACAGATGGAGCGCCCGCGATGTGCGGTCAAAAGAATGGATTGGTGGGCAGGATCCGGGAGAAGATGTGGGAGGAAAACGGCGCAGGTGAGCCGACAGCTTATCACTGCATCATACACCAGGAATCGTTGTGTGGCAAAGCCTTGAACATGGAACATGTAATGAGCACCATAACACGAGCGGTTAACTTCATAAGAGCCAAAGGTTTAAATCACCGCCAGTTCAAGTCTTTTCTGGAGGAGTTGGGTTCAGAATATGGTGACTTGCCCTATCACACAGAGGTGCGATGGCTAAGCCAAGGAAAAGTGCAGAAAAGATGTTTGGAGTTGCATGAGGAGATCTGTCAGTTCATGGAAAGCAAAGGGAAAGACACAACAGAGCTCCGGGATAAAAAGTTGCGGTGTGAAGTGGCGTTTCTGTGTGACATCACGAGCCATCTCAATGCGCTCAACCTGCAGCTTCAGGGGCGAGGCCATGTGATCACAGACATGTACGCTGCAGTGAGGGCTCAGCACACTCGGTGCCGACTTCACACGGCGATTTGCCGACTTTGAAGCCCGAAACAGCAGGTTTGAATTGCTCAGCAATCCATTTGCAGCTGACGTGGAAAGCGCACCAACCAACCTCCAAATGGAGCCGATTGAACTCCAATGTAGTGACACACTCAAGCATGACTCTGTGGGCGCTGCACAGTTTCCACGTTTCATCCCCGACACAATGCCCCAGCTGCGTACCCAAGCTGCTCAAATGCTCTCTATGTTTGGCAGCACATACCTGTGTGAACAACTGTTCTCCTTGATGAAGATGAACAAAACATCACACAGGAGTCGTCTTACTGATGAACACCTTCACTCGATCCTGAGGATGTCCTCAGCTCAGAGCCTGACCCCAAACATTGATCAACTTGCATCCAAGATGAGATGCCAAGTATCTGGCTTAGACTAGTGTGCATCACAGAGCAGCAAACTGAGCTTTAATGTACGTTTCCTTTTGGCACTTTTTTTCTTGTACCACAGGGCATGTTTGGTTTTTCTTTGGAGGAAATCATTTTTTGTCTGTTGTTGGCCTGTGGACAAATGTCTTCATTAGAAATGACTCTGGAAAAGCTGCAGATAGAGCCATGAGAAATGAATGCAACAGATTTTTCATTTATTTAATGTTTAATGTTGTTTTTATAGGCAATAACTTAAGCTTTGTTAGTTCCAGGTTCAATATGTGCAATAAGTTCATTTCAATGAGTTTTGCAATAAACATTGAACCAGTTCGGCCCTCGACTTGTACCAATGTTTTAATTTGGCCCACTGTGTATTTGAGTTTGACACCCCTGCTCTAAAGACAATGGGTCAGATGAGAATGCTTTAAGCTATATCTTTTACAAAATAAGAGTTCAGTCAGTATTCACTGTTGTTTCTTTATTATCATTTCTGTGAGAAATCCTGTGAAAAGAGAAGTTAGACTGGTATGGAAAGTAATGTGTTTATGGCATTTTATCTGAGTTGGCAATGAAAGTGAAATGTTTGTTATGATGTTATATTTGTTATAGGGTAGCTAACGTAAGGAGAGCAGAAGAAAGCCGTCAGTACGTGAAGAGCGAAGTGTAATCAGAACAGACAGCGCTTCTGACCTGATGTATTCTCATATATTTACAGGAAATTAAATGTGTTGCACCAGAGTGAGCTTCGTATCATTCTTGGTCCTGTAACATATGCAGCCGAGGGTTAGTCCACTTTTATTACACTTTAAAGTCAAGTGTGTGGAGCTAATTCAGCGTGTGAGGGATGCAGACTTTGAACAAAGTGAATTGTGGCTTCATTATGATTAGCATTTGGTTTGAATAATATTTTGGTTGAGCGTTTTGTATTTATCTGCTGCATACACGTGTTTAGCCTCATTTTAGGTTTGAGAATATTATCAGTGTAGAAATGTGCCACATTTTAATGTTGAAGTCTTATTTCTGTTATAGAACCACATTCACACCCACAAACGTACAGGAAGAATAATATGTAGTAAAGATTCATCCGTGGAGCTGAAGCGTGGACTGACCTCAGAGTCTCCAGTCTGCAGTCTGGACTCTCCAGAAGGTCACACAGCAGCTTCACTTCTGAACCCTTCAGGTTGTTGTAACTCAGGTCCAGCTCTCTCAGAGGTGACGGGTTGGTCTTCAGAGCTGAGGCCAGAGAAGAGCAGCTGACCTCTGACAACTCGCAGTCCTTCAGTCTGAATGAAGGATAAATGATGTGAGTTTAGAGGACAATGTTCATTCAGTGTCAGGCGTTTAGAACGGAGACGTTTAGAAAATGTAAACTCCAAACACATGAGCTGAATGCAGGTTAAAAACTGTGAGGTACAAGAAGTGAATAAGAGCTCTCATTAATACTAATGACAACGTGCTGCTGCTTCAATAAAGACCAAGTGACTTCACTTGAACTCTGCCAGCTCCATCTAAACTCATGTCAGCCCAACACAAAGAAATACAAACACAGAAACTCATTTAAGATTCCACTCAAGAACACAAAGTTAACAAAGATACCAAATGTGTCAGGAGGACATTTTAGGAAAATATGTGAACAAAAGTTATGTATTTTAGGAATAGTGGAGTCATAACATCAAAGCAGCTTCAGTTTAAGCATCAAATAGCTTCATAACAATTATGAAAAAGCAAAATACTGAAAACATTTGTTGTTGTGTGATAGAGAGATATTTATTCATTGTGTTTAGTAACTTTTATCATTTACTGAAGAAAACCTGATGGAGAATACAAGATGAACATCAAGTCTATATTATATTTATGTAAAATACATAATAATATAAACAAATATTTGTTCGTGGTCTAACGATTTATGAACATTGTTTTACAACTCTTGGTTTATTGAGGCTTTTATTAATAACAAAAAGCTCAACATTGTTGTTTTTTACAGAATCTGTGTTTTCTAAAGTTGTGTATTTTTACAATGATAAAAACTGAATATGGTTCAGAGAATTATGTTGTATATGATCATAAGTCATCTGGTATTTTACCCTCGACTGTTGAAACTATCTTCGTCTAGATCACATATGTCAAACTCAAGGCCCGCGGTGGTATTATCTTTGGCCTGCAGGATAATATCTAATTACTATTAGAGCTGGCCCGCCGGTATATTGCATGCACCACTAATACTACAAATCCCACAATGCACTGCCAGTGCGTTGCCACGTGAGGGCCTGCAAGCGCGAGCCCTTGCACTACTCGCTCATCAGCAGCTTTATGGAGCTAGTCACCTGTGGCCAACTTTCAGCTATCCCACTCCCCAAAAAATGTCTAAACGAAAGGTGGACTTTGAAAACAGAGGTTTTCAAGGCAGGTGGGAGGCAGAGTATATGTTCGCGGATATAAAGGACAAACCTGTTTGTCTTGTGTGCGGAGACGGTGTGGCTGTAATGAAAGAATATAACGTAAGAAGACACAATGAAGCGAAACACCACGACAGGTACAAGCATCTGGACATGAAACAGAGGCTCCAGGAGGTAGAAGAGTTCAAAAGAATTCTGGTGTCACAGCAGGCTATGTTCACAAAAGCCAAATCACAAAGTGAGGCTGCTGTAAAGGCTAGTTTTATTGTGGCAACAGAGGTCGCTAAATCAGCCCGGCCCTTTACCGAGGGAGAAGTTGTCAAAAACTGCATGATGCAAGTTTGCGACGTCGTGTGCCCAGATAAAAGACAAGCATCTTCAAATGTGAGCCTGAGCAGAAACACCGTTGATGATCGTGTACGTGAGCTTGCCACCAATCTACAACAACAGCTGGTGGGAAAGGGAAAAGATTTCATCGCATACTCCCTTGCTGTGGATGAGAGCAGCGACACTTCTGATACTGCCCAGCTGTCAATTCTCATCCGTGGAGTGGACTCAAGTCTGTGCGTAACAGAGGAACTTTTGGGATTAAGATCAATGCATGGCACGACTACGGGAAAAGATCTCTTTGAAGAGGTATCCAGATGTGTAAATGAAATGGGGCTGCCTTGGGATAAACTTGTGGGACTGACGACAGATGGAGCGCCCGCGATGTGCGGTCAAAAGAATGGATTGGTGGGCAGGATCCGGGAGAAGATGCGGGAGGAAAACGGCGCAGGTGAGCTGACAGCTTATCACTGCATCATACACCAGGAATCGTTGTGTGGCAAAGCCTTGAACATGGAACATGTAATGAGCACCATAACACGAGCGGTTAACTTCATAAGAGCCAAAGGTTTAAATCACCGCCAGTTCAAGTCTTTTCTGGAGGAGTTGGGTTCAGAATATGGTGACTTGCCCTATCACACAGAGGTGCGATGGCTAAGCCAAGGAAAAGTGCTGAAAAGATGTTTGGAGTTGCATGAGGAGATCTGTCAGTTCATGGAAAGCAAAGGGAAAGACACAACAGAGCTCCGGGATAAAAAGTTGCGGTGTGAAGTGGCGTTTCTGTGTGACATCACGAGCCATCTCAATGCGCTCAACCTGCAGCTTCAGGGGCGAGGCCATGTGATCACAGACATGTACGCTGCAGTGAGGGCTCAGCATACTCGGTGCCGACTTCACGCGGCGATTTGCCGACTTTGAAGCCCGAAACAGCAGGTTTGAATTGCTCAGCAATCCATTTGCAGCTGACGTGGAAAGCGCACCAACCAACCTCCAAATGGAGCCGATTGAACTCCAATGTAGTGACATACTCAAGCATGACTCTGTGGGCGCTGCACAGTTTCCACGTTTCATCCCCGACACAATGCCCCAGCTGCGTACCCAAGCTGCTCAAATGCTCTCTATGTTTGGCAGCACATACCTGTGTGAACAACTGTTCTCCTTGATGAAGATGAACAAAACATCACACAGGAGTCGTCTTACTGATGAACACCTTCACTCGATCCTGAGGATGTCCTCAGCTCAGAGCCTGACCCCAAACATTGATCAACTTGCATCCAAGATGAGATGCCAAGTATCTGGCTTAGACTAGTGTGCATCACAGAGCAGCAAACTGAGCTTTAATGTACGTTTCCTTTTTGCACTTTTTTTCTTGTACCACAGGGCATGTTTGGTTTTTCTTTGGAGGAAATCATTTTTTGTCTGTTGTTGGCCTGTGGACAAATGTCTTCATTAGAAATGACTCTGGAAAAGCTGCAGATAGAGCCATGAGAAATGAATGCAACAGATTTTTCATTTATTTAATGTTTAATGTTGTTTTTATAGGCAATAACTTAAGCTTTGTTAGTTCCAGGTTCAATATGTGCAATAAGTTCATTTCAATGAGTTTTGCAATAAACATTGAACCAGTTCGGCCCTCGACTTGTACCAATGTTTTAATTTGGCCCACTGTGTATTTGAGTTTGACAGCCCTGCTCTAAAGACAATGGGTCAGATGAGAATGCTTTAAGCTATATCTTTTACAAAATAAGAGTTCAGTCAGTATTCACTGTTGTTGTTTCTTTATTATCATTTCTGTGAGAAATCCTGTGAAAAGAGAAGTTAGACTGGTATGGAAAGTAATGTGTTTATGGCATTTTATCTGAGTTGGCAATGAAAGTGAAATGTTTGTTATGATGTTATATTTGTTATAGGGTAGCTAACGTAAGGAGAGCAGAAGAAAGCCGTCAGTACGTGAAGAGCGAAGTGTAATCAGAACAGACAGCGCTTCTGACCTGATGTATTCTCATATATTTACAGGAAATTAAATGTGTTGCACCAGAGTGAGCTTCGTATCATTCTTGGTCCTGTAACATATGCAGCCGAGGGTTAGTCCACTTTTATTACACTTTAAAGTCAAGTGTGTGGAGCTAATTCAGCGTGTGAGGGATGCAGACTTTGAACAAAGTGAATTGTGGCTTTATTATGATTAGCATTTGGTTTGAATAATATTTTGGTTGAGCGTTTTGTATTTATCTGCTGCATACACGTGTTTAGCCTCATTTTAGGTTTGAGAATATTATCAGTGTAGAAATGTGCCACATTTTAATGTTGAAGTCTTATTTCTGTTATAGAACCACATTCACACCCACAAACGTACAGGAAGAATAATATGTAGTAAAGATTCATCCGTGGAGCTGAAGCGTGGACTGACCTCAGAGTCTCCAGTCTGCAGTCTGGACTCTCCAGAAGGTCACACAGCAGCTTCACTCCTGAATCCTTCAGGTCGTTGTAACTCAGGTCCAGCTCTCTCAGAGGTGACGGGTTGGTCTTCAGAGCTGAGGCCAGAGAAAAGCAGCTGACCTCTGACAACCCGCAGTCCTTCAGTCTGAATGAAGGATAAATGATGTGAGTTTAGAGGACAATGTTCATTCAGTGTCAGGCGTTTAGAACGGAGACGTTTAGAAAATGTAAACTCCAAACACATGAGCTGAATGCAGGTTAAAAACTGTGAGGTACAAGAAGTGAATAAGAGCTCTCATTAATACTAATGACAACGTGCTGCTGCTTCAATAAAGACCAAGTGACTTCACTTGAACTCTGCCAGCTCCATCTAAACTCATGTCAGCCCAACACAAAGAAATACAAACACAGAAACTCATTTAAGATTCCACTCAAGAACACAAAGTTAACAAAGATACCAAATGTGTCAGGAGGACATTTTAGGAAAATATGTGAACAAAAGTTATGTATTTTAGGAATAGTGGAGTCATAACATCAAAGCAGCTTCAGTTTAAGCATCAAATAGCTTCATAACAATTATGAAAAAGCAAAATACTGAAAACATTTGTTGTTGTGTGATAGAGAGATATTTATTCATTGTGTTTAGTAACTTTTATCATTTACTGAAGAAAACCTGATGAAGAATACAAGATGAACATCAAGTCTATATTATATTTATGTAAAATAAATAATAATATAAACAAATATTTGTTCGTGGTCTCACGATTTATGAACATTGTTTTGCAACTCTTGGTTTATTGAGGCTTTTATTAATAACAAAAAGCTCAACATTGTTGTTTTTTTACAGAATCTGTGTTTTCTAAAGTTGTGTATTTTTACAATGATAAAAACTGAATATGGTTCAGAGAATTATGTTGTATATGATCATAAGTCATCTGGTATTTTACCTTCGACTGTTGAAACTATCTTCGTCTAGATCACATATGTCAAACTCAAGGCCCGCGGTGGTATTATCTTTGGCCTGCAGGATAATATCTAATTACTATTAGAGCTGGCCCGCCGGTATATTGCACGCACCACTAATACTACAAATCCCACAATGCACTGCCAGTGCGTTGCCACGCGAGGGCCTGCAAGCGCGAGCCCTTGCACTACTCGCTCATCAGCAGCTTTATGGAGCTAGTCACCTGTGGCCAACTTTCAGCTATCCCACTCCCCAAAAAATGTCTAAACGAAAGGTGGACTTTGAAAACAGAGGTTTTCAAGGCAGGTGGGAGGCAGAGTATATGTTCGCGGATAAAAAGGACAAACCTGTTTGTCTTGTGTGCGGAGACGGTGTGGCTGTAATGAAAGAATATAACGTAAGAAGACACAATGAAGCGAAACACCACGACAGGTACAAGCATCTGGACATGAAACAGAGGCTCCAGGAGGTAGAAGAGTTCAAAAGAAGTCTGGTGTCACAGCAGGCTATGTTCACAAAAGCCAAATCACAAAGTGAGGCTGCTGTAAAGGCTAGTTTTATTGTGGCAACAGAGGTCGCTAAATCAGCCCGGCCCTTTACCGAGGGAGAAGTTGTCAAAAACTGCATGATGCAAGTTTGCGACGTCGTGTGCCCAGATAAAAGACAAGCATCTTCAAATGTGAGCCTGAGCAGAAACACCGTTGATGATCGTGTACGTGAGCTTGCCACCAATCTACAACAACAGCTGGTGGGAAAGGGAAAAGATTTCATCGCATAGTCCCTTGCTGTGGATGAGAGCAGCGACACTTCTGATACTGCCCAGCTGTCAATTCTCATCCGTGGAGTGGACTCAAGTCTGTGCGTAACAGAGGAACCTTTGGGATTAAGATCAATGCATGGCACGACTACGGGAAAAGATCTCTTTGAAGAGGTATCCAGATGTGTAAATGAAATGGGGCTGCCTTGGGATAAACTTGTGGGACTGACGACAGATGGAGCGCCCGCGATGTGCGGTCAAAAGAATGGATTGGTGGGCAGGATCCGGGAGAAGATGCGGGAGGAAAACGGCGCAGGTGAGCCGACAGCTTATCACTGCATCATACACCAGGAATCGTTGTGTGGCAAAGCCTTGAACATGGAACATGTAATGAGCACCATAACACGAGCGGTTAACTTCATAAGAGCCAAAGGTTTAAATCACCGCCAGTTCAAGTCTTTTCTGGAGGAGTTGGGTTCAGAATATGGTGACTTGCCCTATCACACAGAGGTGCGATGGCTAAGCCAAGGAAAAGTGCTGAAAAGATGTTTGGAGTTGCATGAGGAGATCTGTCAGTTCATGGAAAGCAAAGGGAAAGACACAACAGAGCTCCGGGATAAAAAGTTGCGGTGTGAAGTGGCGTTTCTGTGTGACATCACGAGCCATCTCAATGCGCTCAACCTGCAGCTTCAGGGGCGAGGCCATGTGATCACAGACATGTACGCTGCAGTGAGGGCTTTTAAAACCAAGCTGCGCCTGTGGGAGACGCAGATGCTGCAAGAAAACTTGAGCCATTTTCCGTGCTGCCAAACTATGAAAGAGCAGGTCTCTACCGCCGTGTTCCCAAGTGCACAGTTTGCTGAAAAACTCAGCATACTCGGTGCCGACTTCACGCGGCGATTTGCCGACTTTGAAGCCCGAAACAGCAGGTTTGAATTGCTCAGCAATCCATTTGCAGCTGACGTGGAAAGCGCACCAACCAACCTCCAAATGGAGCCGATTGAACTCCAATGTAGTGACACACTCAAGCATGACTCTGTGGGCGCTGCACAGTTTCCACGTTTCATCCCCGACACAATGCCCCAGCTGCGTACCCAAGCTGCTCAAATGCTCTCTATGTTTGGCAGCACATACCTGTGTGAACAACTGTTCTCCTTGATGAAGATGAACAAAACATCACACAGGAGTCGTCTTACTGATGAACACCTTCACTCGATCCTGAGGATGTCCTCAGCTCAGAGCCTGACCCCAAACATTGATCAACTTGCATCCAAGATGAGATGCCAAGTATCTGGCTTAGACTAGTGTGCATCACAGAGCAGCAAACTGAGCTTTAATGTACGTTTCCTTTTTGCACTTTTTTTCTTGTACCACAGGGCATGTTTGGTTTTTCTTTGGAGGAAATCATTTTTTGTCTGTTGTTGGCCTGTGGACAAATGTCTTCATTAGAAATGACTCTGGAAAAGCTGCAGATAGAGCCATGAGAAATGAATGCAACAGATTTGTCATTTATTTAATGTTTAATGTTCTTTTTATAGGCAATAACTTAAGCTTTGTTAGTTCCAGGTTCAATATGTGCAATAAGTTCATTTCAATGAGTTTTGCAATAAACATTGAACCAGTTCGGCCCTCGACTTGTACCAATGTTTTAATTTGGCCCACTGTGTATTTGAGTTTGACACCCCTGCTCTAAAGACAATGGGTCAGATGAGAATGCTTTAAGCTATATCTTTTACAAAATAAGAGTTCAGTCAGTATTCACTGTTGTTTCTTTATTATCATTTCTGTGAGAAATCCTGTGAAAAGAGAAGTTAGACTGGTATGGAAAGTAATGTGTTTATGGCATTTTATCTGAGTTGGCAATGAAAGTGAAATGTTTGTTATGATGTTATATTTGTTATAGGGTAGCTAACGTAAGGAGAGCAGAAGAAAGCCGTCAGTACGTGAAGAGCGAAGTGTAATCAGAACAGACAGCGCTTCTGACCTGATGTATTCTCATATATTTACAGGAAATTAAATGTGTTGCACCAGAGTGAGCTTCGTATCATTCTTGGTCCTGTAACATATGCAGCCGAGGGTTAGTCCACTTTTATTACACTTTAAAGTCAAGTGTGTGGAGCTAATTCAGCGTGTGAGGGATGCAGACTTTGAACAAAGTGAATTGTGGCTTTATTATGATTAGCATTTGGTTTGAATAATATTTTGGTTGAGCGTTTTGTATTTATCTGCTGCATACACGTGTTTAGCCTCATTTTTGGGTTTGAGAATATTATCAGTGTAGAAATGTGCCACATTTTAATGTTGAAGTCTTATTTCTGTTATAGAACCACATTCACACCCACAAACGTACAGGAAGAATAATATGTAGTAAAGATTCATCCGTGGAGCTGAAGCGTGGACTGACCTCAGAGTCTCCAGTCTGCAGTCTGGACTCTCCAGAAGGTCACACAGCAGCTTCACTCCTGAATCCTTCAGGTCGTTGTGACTCAGGTCCAGATCTCTCAGAGGTGACGGGTTGGTCTTCAGAGCTGAGACCAGAGAAGAGCAGCTGACCTCTGACAACCAGCAGTACCCCAGTCTGAATGAAGGATAAATGATGTGAGTTTAGAGGACAATGTTCATTCAGTGTCAGGCGTTTAGAACGGAGACGTTTAGAAAATGTAAACTCCAAACACATGAGCTGAATGCAGGTTAAAAACTGTGAGGTACAAGAAGTGAATAAGAGCTCTCATTAATACTAATGACAACGTGCTGCTGCTTCAATAAAGACCAAGTGACTTCACTTGAACTCTGCCAGCTCCATCTAAACTCATGTCAGCCCAACACAAAGAAATACAAACACAGAAACTCATTTAAGATTCCACTCAAGAACACAAAGTTAACAAAGATACCAAATGTGTCAGGAGGACATTTTAGGAAAATATGTGAACAAAAGTTATGTATTTTAGGAATAGTGGAGTCATAACATCAAAGCAGCTTCAGTTTAAGCATCAAATAGCTTCATAACAATTATGAAAAAGCAAAATACTGAAAACATTTGTTGTTGTGTGATAGAGAGATATTTATTCATTGTGTTTAGTAACTTTTATCATTTACTGAAGAAAACCTGATGGAGAATACAAGATGAACATCAAGTCTATATTATATTTATGTAAAATAAATAATAATATAAACAAATATTTGTTCGTGGTCTAACGATTTATGAACATTGTTTTACAACTCTTGGTTTATTGAGGCTTTTATTAAAACAAAAAGCTCAACATTGTTGTTTTTTACAGAATCTGTGTTTTCCAAAGTTGTGTATTTTTACAATGATAAAAACTGAATATGGTTCAGAGAATTATGTTGTTTATGATCATAAGTCATCTGGTATTTTACCTTCGACTGTTGAAACTATCTTCGTCTAGATCACATATGTCAAACTCAAGGCCCGCGGTGGTATTATCTTTGGCCTGCAGGATAATATCTAATTACTATTAGAGCTGGCCCGCCGGTATATTGCACGCACCACTAATACTACAAATCCCACAATGCACTGCCAGTGCGTTGCCACGCGAGGGCCTGCAAGCGCGAGCCCTTGCACTACTCGCTCATCAGCAGCTTTATGGAGCTAGTCACCTGTGGCCAACTTTCAGCTATCCCACTCCCCAAAAAATGTCTAAACGAAAGGTGGACTTTGAAAACAGAGGTTGGTTCACAAAAGCCAAATCACAAAGTGAGGCTGCTGTAAAGGCTAGTTTTAGTGTGGCAACAGAGGTCGCTAAATCAGCCCGGCCCTTTACCGAGGGAGAAGTTGTCAAAAACTGCATGATGCAAGTTTGCGACGTCGTGTGCCCAGATAAAAGACAAGCATCTTCAAATGTGAGCCTGAGCAGAAACACCGTTGATGATCGTGTACGTGAGCTTGCCACCAATCTACAACAACAGCTGGTGGGAAAGGGAAAAGATTTCATCGCATACTCCCTTGCTGTGGATGAGAGCAGCGACACTTCTGATACTGCCCAGCTGTCAATTCTCATCCGTGGAGTGGACTCAAGTCTGTGCGTAACAGAGGAACCTTTGGGATTAAGATCAATGCATGGCACGACTACGGGAAAAGATCTCTTTGAAGAGGTATCCAGATGTGTAAATGAAATGGGGCTGCCTTGGGATAAACTTGTGGGACTGAAGACAGATGGAGCGCCCGCGATGTGCGGTCAAAAGAATGGATTGGTGGGCAGGATCCGGGAGAAGATGTGGGAGGAAAACGGCGCAGGTGAGCCGACAGCTTATCACTGCATCATACACCAGGAATCGTTGTGTGGCAAAGCCTTGAACATGGACCATGTAATGAGCACCATAACACGAGCGGTTAACTTCATAAGAGCCAAAGGTTTAAATCACCGCCAGTTCAAGTCTTTTCTGGAGGAGTTGGGTTCAGAATATGGTGACTTGCCCTATCACACAGAGGTGCGATGGCTAAGCCAAGGAAAAGTGCTGAAAAGATGTTTGGAGTTGCATGAGGAGATCTGTCAGTTCATGGAAAGCAAAGGGAAAGACACAACAGAGCTCCGGGATAAAAAGTTGCGGTGTGAAGTGGCGTTTCTGTGTGACATCACGAGCCATCTCAATGCGCTCAACCTGCAGCTTCAGGGGCGAGGCCATGTGATCACAGACATGTACGCTGCAGTGAGGGCTCAGCATACTCGGTGCCGACTTCACGCGGCGATTTGCCGACTTTGAAGCCCGAAACAGCAGGTTTGAATTGCTCAGCAATCCATTTGCAGCTGACGTGGAAAGCGCACCAACCAACCTCCAAATGGAGCCGATTGAACTCCAATGTAGTGACACACTCAAGCATGACTCTGTGGGCGCTGCACAGTTTCATCCCCGACACAATGCCCCAGCTGCGTACCCAAGCTGCTCAAATGCTCTCTATGTTTGGCAGCACATACCTGTGTGAACAACTGTTCTCCTTGATGAAGATGAACAAAACATCACACAGGAGTCGTCTTACTGATGAACACCTTCACTCGATCCTGAGGATGTCCTCAGCTCAGAGCCTGACCCCAAACATTGATCAACTTGCATCCAAGATGAGATGCCAAGTATCTGGCTTAGACTAGTGTGCATCACAGAGCAGCAAACTGAGCTTTAATGTACGTTTCCTTTTTGCACTTTTTTTCTTGTACCACAGGGCATGTTTGGTTTTTCTTTGGAGGAAATCATTTTTTGTCTGTTGTTGGCCTGTGGACAAATGTCTTCATTAGAAATGACTCTGGAAAAGCTGCAGATGGAGCCATGAGAAATGAATGCAACAGATTTTTCATTTATTTAATGTTTAATGTTGTTTTTATAGGCAATAACTTAAGCTTTGTTAGTTCCAGGTTCAATATGTGCAATAAGTTCATTTCAATGAGTTTTGCAATAAACATTGAACCAGTTCGGCCCTCGACTTGTACCAATGTTTTAATTTGGCCCACTGTGTATTTGAGTTTGACAGCCCTGCTCTAAAGACAATGGGTCAGATGAGAATGTTTTAAGCTATATCTTTTACAAAATAAGAGTTCAGTCAGTATTCACTGTTGATGTTTCTTTATTATCATTTCTGTGAGAAATCCTGTGAAAAGAGAAGTTAGACTGGTATGGAAAGTAATGTGTTTATGGCATTTTATCTGAGTTGGCAATGAAAGTGAAATGTTTGTTATGATGTTATATTTGTTATAGGGTAGCTAACGTAAGGAGAGCAGAAGAAAGCCGTCAGTACGTGAAGAGCGAAGTGTAATCAGAACAGACAGCGCTTCTGACCTGATGTATTCTCATATATTTACAGGAAATTAAATGTGTTGCACCAGAGTGAGCTTCGTATCATTCTTGGTCCTGTAACATATGCAGCCGAGGGTTAGTCCACTTTTATTACACTTTAAAGTCAAGTGTGTGGAGCTAATTCAGCGTGTGAGGGATGCAGACTTTGAACAAAGTGAATTGTGGCTTTATTATGATTAGCATTTGGTTTGAATAATATTTTGGTTGAGCGTTTTGTATTTATCTGCTGCATACACGTGTTTAGCCTCATTTTAGGTTTGAGAATATTATCAGTGTAGAAATGTGCCACATTTTAATGTTGAAGTCTTATTTCTGTTATAGAACCACATTCACACCCACAAACGTACAGGAAGAATAATATGTAGTAAAGATTCATCCGTGGAGCTGAAGCGTGGACTGACCTCAGAGTCTCCAGTCTGCAGTCTGGACTCTCCAGAAGGTCACACAGCAGCTTCACTCCTGAATCCTTCAGGTCGTTGTAACTCAGGTCCAGCTCTCTCAGAGGTGACGGGTTGGTCTTCAGAGCTGAGGCCAGAGAAAAGCAGCTGACCTCTGACAACCCGCAGTCCTTCAGTCTGAATGAAGGATAAATGATGTGAGTTTAGAGGACAATGTTCATTCAGTGTCAGGCGTTTAGAACGGAGACGTTTAGAAAATGTAAACTCCAAACACATGAGCTGAATGCAGGTTAAAAACTGTGAGGTACAAGAAGTGAATAAGAGCTCTCATTAATACTAATGACAACGTGCTGCTGCTTCAATAAAGACCAAGTGACTTCACTTGAACTCTGCCAGCTCCATCTAAACTCATGTCAGCCCAACACAAAGAAATACAAACACAGAAACTCATTTAAGATTCCACTCAAGAACACAAAGTTAACAAAGATACCAAATGTGTCAGGAGGACATTTTAGGAAAATATGTGAACAAAAGTTATGTATTTTAGGAATAGTGGAGTCATAACATCAAAGCAGCTTCAGTTTAAGCATCAAATAGCTTCATAACAATTATGAAAAAGCAAAATACTGAAAACATTTGTTGTTGTGTGATAGAGAGATATTTATTCATTGTGTTTAGTAACTTTTATCATTTACTGAAGAAAACCTGATGAAGAATACAAGATGAACATCAAGTCTATATTATATTTATGTAAAATAAATAATAATATAAACAAATATTTGTTCGTGGTCTCACGATTTATGAACATTGTTTTGCAACTCTTGGTTTATTGAGGCTTTTATTAATAACAAAAAGCTCAACATTGTTGTTTTTTTACAGAATCTGTGTTTTCTAAAGTTGTGTATTTTTACAATGATAAAAACTGAATATGGTTCAGAGAATTATGTTGTATATGATCATAAGTCATCTGGTATTTTACCTTCGACTGTTGAAACTATCTTCGTCTAGATCACATATGTCAAACTCAAGGCCCGCGGTGGTATTATCTTTGGCCTGCAGGATAATATCTAATTACTATTAGAGCTGGCCCGCCGGTATATTGCACGCACCACTAATACTACAAATCCCACAATGCACTGCCAGTGCGTTGCCACGCGAGGGCCTGCAAGCGCGAGCCCTTGCACTACTCGCTCATCAGCAGCTTTATGGAGCTAGTCACCTGTGGCCAACTTTCAGCTATCCCACTCCCCAAAAAATGTCTAAACGAAAGGTGGACTTTGAAAACAGAGGTTTTCAAGGCAGGTGGGAGGCAGAGTATATGTTCGCGGATAAAAAGGACAAACCTGTTTGTCTTGTGTGCGGAGACGGTGTGGCTGTAATGAAAGAATATAACGTAAGAAGACACAATGAAGCGAAACACCACGACAGGTACAAGCATCTGGACATGAAACAGAGGCTCCAGGAGGTAGAAGAGTTCAAAAGAAGTCTGGTGTCACAGCAGGCTATGTTCACAAAAGCCAAATCACAAAGTGAGGCTGCTGTAAAGGCTAGTTTTATTGTGGCAACAGAGGTCGCTAAATCAGCCCGGCCCTTTACCGAGGGAGAAGTTGTCAAAAACTGCATGATGCAAGTTTGCGACGTCGTGTGCCCAGATAAAAGACAAGCATCTTCAAATGTGAGCCTGAGCAGAAACACCGTTGATGATCGTGTACGTGAGCTTGCCACCAATCTACAACAACAGCTGGTGGGAAAGGGAAAAGATTTCATCGCATAGTCCCTTGCTGTGGATGAGAGCAGCGACACTTCTGATACTGCCCAGCTGTCAATTCTCATCCGTGGAGTGGACTCAAGTCTGTGCGTAACAGAGGAACCTTTGGGATTAAGATCAATGCATGGCACGACTACGGGAAAAGATCTCTTTGAAGAGGTATCCAGATGTGTAAATGAAATGGGGCTGCCTTGGGATAAACTTGTGGGACTGACGACAGATGGAGCGCCCGCGATGTGCGGTCAAAAGAATGGATTGGTGGGCAGGATCCGGGAGAAGATGCGGGAGGAAAACGGCGCAGGTGAGCCGACAGCTTATCACTGCATCATACACCAGGAATCGTTGTGTGGCAAAGCCTTGAACATGGAACATGTAATGAGCACCATAACACGAGCGGTTAACTTCATAAGAGCCAAAGGTTTAAATCACCGCCAGTTCAAGTCTTTTCTGGAGGAGTTGGGTTCAGAATATGGTGACTTGCCCTATCACACAGAGGTGCGATGGCTAAGCCAAGGAAAAGTGCTGAAAAGATGTTTGGAGTTGCATGAGGAGATCTGTCAGTTCATGGAAAGCAAAGGGAAAGACACAACAGAGCTCCGGGATAAAAAGTTGCGGTGTGAAGTGGCGTTTCTGTGTGACATCACGAGCCATCTCAATGCGCTCAACCTGCAGCTTCAGGGGCGAGGCCATGTGATCACAGACATGTACGCTGCAGTGAGGGCTTTTAAAACCAAGCTGCGCCTGTGGGAGACGCAGATGCTGCAAGAAAACTTGAGCCATTTTCCGTGCTGCCAAACTATGAAAGAGCAGGTCTCTACCGCCGTGTTCCCAAGTGCACAGTTTGCTGAAAAACTCAGCATACTCGGTGCCGACTTCACGCGGCGATTTGCCGACTTTGAAGCCCGAAACAGCAGGTTTGAATTGCTCAGCAATCCATTTGCAGCTGACGTGGAAAGCGCACCAACCAACCTCCAAATGGAGCCGATTGAACTCCAATGTAGTGACACACTCAAGCATGACTCTGTGGGCGCTGCACAGTTTCCACGTTTCATCCCCGACACAATGCCCCAGCTGCGTACCCAAGCTGCTCAAATGCTCTCTATGTTTGGCAGCACATACCTGTGTGAACAACTGTTCTCCTTGATGAAGATGAACAAAACATCACACAGGAGTCGTCTTACTGATGAACACCTTCACTCGATCCTGAGGATGTCCTCAGCTCAGAGCCTGACCCCAAACATTGATCAACTTGCATCCAAGATGAGATGCCAAGTATCTGGCTTAGACTAGTGTGCATCACAGAGCAGCAAACTGAGCTTTAATGTACGTTTCCTTTTTGCACTTTTTTTCTTGTACCACAGGGCATGTTTGGTTTTTCTTTGGAGGAAATCATTTTTTGTCTGTTGTTGGCCTGTGGACAAATGTCTTCATTAGAAATGACTCTGGAAAAGCTGCAGATAGAGCCATGAGAAATGAATGCAACAGATTTGTCATTTATTTAATGTTTAATGTTCTTTTTATAGGCAATAACTTAAGCTTTGTTAGTTCCAGGTTCAATATGTGCAATAAGTTCATTTCAATGAGTTTTGCAATAAACATTGAACCAGTTCGGCCCTCGACTTGTACCAATGTTTTAATTTGGCCCACTGTGTATTTGAGACCCCTGGTCTAGATTGTAGAAGAAGAAAAGCCGATCCGTCCGATGTGTTCTCTAAACGATATAAACAACGAGTTCCATTTTGTTTTCTACTCTCCTGTCTTACCGTGAACACTGCGATGCTTTGTTTGGTAAGTCAAACATATATTTTATGAATAAGGATGATGCACAAAGACTGAGATGGCTGTTTAAAAGTGGAACATATAACTTAGCCAGGTATCTGCAGAAAGTCTGGAAGAAGAGGAAAACAATAGATCTTTACCAAGTTTCACTTTTTATTTTCTTCTACATGTTTTGTATATTCAAGACCAGGGCCCCGTTCCTCGTACGTCGCTAACTGAGTTCGCTGGATAATGTCGAGGATGAGATTACACCAGTCAGGGTTTTTGGTTCCACGAAGCAAGTTTGGCAAAATCACCATAGCAACACATCAATAAGCGTGAACCTGCTCCAGAGCAGCTCACTGAAGGAAGCTGGATAAGTTCACCACTCCCCCGGAAACAATGTCATCTCCCTTCATCATCCCATTGATGAAGGAGCGATATTAGTTAGATTAGCGTTTTATCGGAGAGAGTTCTTCCAGATCGGTCCGTGTACGTTTTGATCATCTGTTTTACCGTTAAAATACGGAAATTTCCGTATTTTAACGGTAAAACAGACGATCAAAACGTACGCGGACCGAGATCGCCAAGATCCGTTATCACATCATGATGACTTCCTGTACGAGCGCTATCGATTCTGCCGACAAGGAATCATTTATGAACAAGACCTTCTAAAGTCATACATGGTGAACACCACACACAGCCGAGCACTGACCGTCTCACAGACTGGATCAGAGGCGTGAGCTGTGAGCGAGTGGTACATTATTGTACAGTGTGGGCGATGCCGCTGCATGCCGTGCTGTTAGTAAAGTTGATTTGGTGCTTAAGAAACTTCTGGATGTGTTCAATACATTACCGTGGCACATATTGTATGGACTCACCATTCTGAATCATGTTTGTGTGCTTAGGTTTTACTTGCTCCCATGTCCTCTTGATGGTTAAACTACATGGGGGTTGAAAGCACTCATAATTATATGACAGTGTTATTAGTACACCATAGCATATCATTATTGTACTCATGATAAGAATAGAGAGAATCACACACAATTTATTTTCACTGCTTCAATTGATTGAATGTCTGATTATGAATAATATACATACTGATCCATACACAGATTCACACACACATATTCAAACTCCTAGTTCTATATGGTAATCTACACATACATGTATATACACATGTATAGTATGATACATAAGCGCATACAGTACATATATCCTCATAAGTATCTATTAATTCGTATCTATTAGATACTCTTCGGGCTTGTTTTATCTACTTATTCTGAAAGAGTTGAGATCATTATTTTCGCTATAAGATCTCATTGATGATGCATTCCATTAAGCCTACTGACGCACATTTAAAGACATATCATCTGATTGATTGGGGTGATGAGGCACTTCAAATTAGCCGATACATTTCCCCAACACTTACGTATTTAACTTGTCTGATATTTTATATGATATATATATTTCTCAGCGGTGGCGGTGTTAGATTTAGACATGATTATGGTCTTGACTTCCTCATAAGCGTTCATGATAATCTCCTGCTCGCCAGCGGAGAACAAAGACACTCTTTCTTTGACTTTATTCGCCGTACTGTTAGAAAATCATGGTTTCGGTGATCGACGCTTCCCCCCTTTTGACGTAAAACGGGCACGCCCAATTATCCTGATGACTGAGGTCTTGTTCGACTTAACGAGACTGTTTGAGCGCTGATCAGCCTTTGAGGAACCGAGATAGCCTGCCTTCAATCATCGCGGTAATTTAAGCTGGATAATTGGACTTCAGAGCTGAGGCCAGAGAAGAACAGCTGACCTCTGACAACCTAGAACCTACAGTAACTCAGTCTGAATGAAGGATAAATGATTTAGATCAAAATCAGGTCATGGACAACGTGAGTCTGTGGACATTCACTGCCTCTACTTGTTGTTTTGTTCAGTCATTTGGAACAACAGACACATTTCTTTGTGCTCACGCAAATCCTGAAAATCTATCAACCAAAAATGTGAAACCCACAGACTGTATATAAGAAGTGGACGTAGTCGTCGTGATGTCACCCATTGGTTGGTGGACTGATGTTTTGAAGAGAGATGAGAGATCGTCAGGTGTGCCGTGGGAAAATGTCCAATTTCACTTAATCAGTCCCAAAAAATATAATTTAGTTGCTGCAAATACTAATTTGCCATTGTTCAGCGTCTGAGCTGCAATATAGTGGCTGGCTAAGTAATAAATACTCTTCTATGGTCAGTGGGTGGCAGTAGGTAGCGCAATAAAGACCTTGTTAATTTAAGACGGTAGAATTAAATGATGGGAGAGGTTGAGGTGACAAGACGAACAGCGATGGAGAAATATTTGAAAAGAAAAAAAACGCAGACTCTGAACTGGGCCCTGGACAACATTCTAACCCAGAAGAAAAGCCTCGTAAGGACCAACACATTGAGAGACTTGTCATTAAATTGTCAGCATATATCCGGCCCTCGGTACAATTATATCCGGCCCGCGAGAAAATATCATATGTCTATCATAACTGGCCCGCCACACCACAGAGCTCCGGGACAAAACGTGGTGATGTGAGCTGGTCCTTTTGTGCGACATAACGAAGCATCTCACGGCGCTAAACCTCCAGCTTCAGGGACATGTGATCACAGACATGTGTGATCACAGACATGTATGACGCAGTGAGAGCTTTCCAAGCCAAGCTGCGCCTGTGGGAGACTCAGATGCAGAAAGGAAACTTGGGTCACTGTCCGTGTTGCCAAACCGTGTCTCCACCGCTGTGTTCCCGACTGCGCATTTTGCTGATAAACTGGGCGCACTTGGAGTTCACTGGGAGATTTGCCGACTTTGCAGCTCAGAAATTTAAATTTGAACTGCTCAGCAATCCGTTTGCAGTTGACGTGGAAAGAGCACCTGTGCACAATAGAATGGAGCTGATAGACCTCCAGTGTAATGACACTCAAGGCAAAGTATGACTCTGAGGGCGCTGCACAGTTTTCAAGCTTCAAACCCCTGAAACGATGCCTTAACTGCGCCTACATGCTGATCAAATGCTGTTTGGAAGCACATACCTGTGTGAGCAGCTTTTCTCTGTGATGAAGATGAACAAAAACCCACACAGGAGTCGTCTCACTGATGCACACCTTCACTCCATCTTGAGGGTTTCCACAGCACAGAACTTAACCCCAGACATTGATGAACTTAACAGCCAAGAAAAGATGCCAGACATCTGGCTCTGATACATATGGATAAAATAATGTAACCTATTTATTTTTTCACTTTGTCCAATATCCATTATATCCTGTTTATTAAATGTTGACCCTATCTGGCCCTCAACGTAGTCCCACTTTTTTGTTCCTCTCTGTGATTGAGTTTGACACCATGGCATATATGCTGTATTATGCTAAAAGGTGTCATTTTGTAACTTTTTTGGTTGTTGGTGTGCCGCGGGATCTTTTTAATGTAAAAAATGTGCCGCGGCTCAGAAAAGGTTGAAAAACACTGGTCTGTTTGACTCTAAATGGACCATAATTTGCTAAATGAACATCATGCTGTATTGAAGAAGACTTGAAACTAGAGATTGAGACCATAAACTCATGTTTACAATGTTTACTGAGGTAATAAATCAAGAGAGAAGTAGAGTCATTTTCTCATAAACTTCTATACAACCAGAAGAGTCGCTCCCTGATGGACACTAGAGAGAATGCAGCTTTAACACATGAAGCAACGACTTCACGTTTAGGAACTGGAGGTTGGTGCTTGGGGAAACCTCAGTCAAGGATTTGTAGATATACAAAAACAACGAGACCATGTACAGTCAGTGAACTGACCTCAATGTTTCCAGTCTACAGTGTGGACTCTCCAGTGCAGCAGACAGCAGCTCCACTCCTGAATCCTTCAGCATGTTGTTATTGAGGTCCAGCTCTCTCAGATGTGACGGGTTGGACTTCAGAGCTGAGGCAATGACTTCACAGTGAGTCTCCGAAAGTCCACAGCCTTGAAGTCTGTCATGGCACAAATATTTGTTATATGTAAACAATGAAAGAGGACACTTCATATTTAATTCATGCATTTGATGACAATGACAAAAGAAGTTCTCGTATTCGAGATTAAAAATTACAACAAATTACAAGAAATGGAGGAAAAAAGTTGTCTGTTACCAAGAGCTCTACATTACCTCAAAGCAGACAAAATGTGTACAAATATATGTTAAATCCACAGACTATAGCTGCTGCTATAATGTTAGCATAGCCTAGCACGAATCGAATTGAACTCCATTCAGAAAACAAGCATTTAAAAAGTTGTTTACCTGTCGTACTGCTGCCAGACCTAACAAGGCATGAGTTCACACTTTTTACAAATCAACATCATTATGTTGTTATTTCGGCATCATTGTTATCTGGTTATTGCAATTGAATTTCAGCAAAATCTGTTTATTTTGGGTTCATACAGCTGTAGTAAACCAGGCAACATGTGTCTTGCTAGATACAGTTCACCGATCACCGCCGGATGATGTTATGAACACAGCTGCGTTTGGTTTCCCGCCGTATCTGAGACAAGCGGTCTAGATCAGCACTGACTAAATATCTTGTAAAAAAGCTTAGTAATAGTGGAATAGATTTATTTGGTATGATTTAAAAATAGTGTCATATTTAATCTCATTATGTACCCAAGATCTTCCTCATTGCCAGTTTTTTGGTTCATTTTGTAAAAAAGAAGTAAACAAGTAAAAATGAAACACCAAAGTACGGTTTACATGTTGTATTATCTTGTCATTTGCAATCACCTTCATCTTTTCAAGTGTTGATTGTAAAAATAAATGTTGTTTTTCAGTAAAACACATTGATGTGATAGTTTGTATATTTGAAGATTTAAACTACTTATCTAAACTGATTTATTAAGTTAATCACATCTGGACTTACACAGCTTTCCTGCAGTTCCTCACAGCTGGAATGAGTCTCCGTCGCCCCTCATCTGAGGTGTTGAACTTCTTCAGGTCCAACTCATCCAGAACCTCCTCTGACATCTGCATTACGTAGGCCAGAGCTGAGCAGTGGATCTCTGAGAGTTCCTTCTCCGATCGGTTCTCAGACTTCAGGAACTCTTGGATCTCCTGATGCACCGAGTGGTCGTTCATCTCCATCAGACAGTGGAAGATGTTGATGCTTCTGTCAGGAGAGACTTCATAACTGTTCATCTTCTTCAGGTTGTTGATGGCTCTCTGGATGATTTCTGGACTGTTGTCTGTCCGACCCAGCAGGCCTCCTAAGAGTCTCTGGTTGGACTCCAGAGAGAGGCCATGAAGGAAGCGGACAAACAGGTCCAGGTGGCCATTTTCACTTTTGAGGGATTTCTTCATGGCTGTACTCAGGAAGTCCTCCAGGGTTGAGCAATCACCCATCCCCATGAAGTCCTCCAGTACCTCTGTCTTCCTGTTTGTGAAACAGTGGAACATGTAGACTGCAGCCAGAAACTCTTGAACACTCAGATGAACAAAGCAGTAGACAGTTTTCCCGAAGATCACGCTCTCTCTTTTGAAGATCTCTGTACAAACTCCTGAGAACACCGAGGCCTCCGTGACATCAAGACCACATTGCTCCAGGTCTTCTTGGTAGAACATGATGTTTCCTTTCTCCAGCTGTTCAAACGCCAGCCTCCCCAGCTTCAGAAGAACATCCCTGTCAGCCTCCGTCAGCTCCTGAGGACTCGTCTCTTGTCCCTCATGGTACTTCTGCTTTTTCCTCTTTGTCTGGACCAGCAGGAAGTGTGAGTACATGTCAGTCAGGGTCTTGGGCAGCTCTCCTCTCTGGTCTGTAGTCCACATGTGGTCCAGAACTGTAGCAGTGATCCAGCAGAAGACTGGGATTAGACACATGATGTCGAGGCTCCTGGATGTCTTGATGTGTGAGATGATTCTGCTGGACTGTTCTTCATCACTGAATCTCCTCCTGAAGTACTCGTCCTTCTGGGGGCCGGTGAAGCCTCGTACTTCTGTTACCCTGTCAACACATGAAGGAGGGATCCGATTGGCTGCTGCAGGTCTGGAAGTCATCCAGACGAGAGCCGAGGGAAGCAGATTCCCCTCGATGAGGTTCGTCAGCAGCACGTTGACCGATGCCTTCTGTGTGACATCAGACACGACCTCATTGTTGATGAAATCCAATGAAAGTCTGGTTTCATCCAGACCATCAAAGATGAACAGAACTTTACAGACAGAGAGCTTCTCTGCTGTGATCTTCTGTAATGTTGGATGGAAAACATGGAGCAGCTCGAGAAGACTGTACTGCTCATCTTTGATCAAGTTCAGCTCCCTGAACGAAAGCAGAACCACCAGACTGACATCTTGGTTTTCCAAACCCTCGGCCCAGTCCAGAGTGAACTTCTGCACCAAGAAGGTTTTTCCAACGCCGGCGACGCCGTTCGTCAGAACGACTCTGATGGGTCTCTGTTGGTCTGGTGAGGCTTTAAAGATGTCGTGGCACTTGATCGGAGTGTCATGGAGGCTCTTCTTCTTGGAAGCTGACTCAAGCTGCCTCACCTCATGTTGGGTGTTCACCTCTTCACTCTGTCCCTCTGTGATGTAGAGCTCAGTGTAGATCCTTTTAAAAGGGGTTCCACTTCCTGTTTTATCAGTTCCTTCAGTCACATGTTCACAGCTCCTCCTCAGACTGATCTTGTGTTCATCTAAAACCTCCTGTAGACCACTATCTCCTGAACGACAAGGAGAAATGTGAGACAATCAAATGCTCGGACAAAACACGGACAGAAAATCAGGTATCTGTGGCTGTCTGTTAAATGGCCAGTCTACCTACCTACCCGTCTACCTACCTACCCGTCTACCTACCTACATGTCTACCTACCTACATGTCTACCTACCTACCTGTCTACCTACCTACCTACCTGTCTACCTACCTACCCGTCTACCTACCTACATGTCTACCTACCTACATGTCTACCTACCTACCTGTCTACCTACCTACATGTCTACCTACCTACATGTCTACCTACCTGGCCCTCATGTATGTAAAATCATGGTGTCTTGTAATCCCATGTGGGCCATAAATGTAGCCCTGGGGTTAATAAGTTAGGTTTTTGAAGAAAACAACTTAAAACAGTATTAACGGTAATTCATTTTACCAGAGTAAAAAAAATGAAGGGAAAACCCACTGATAGTGTTTTCAGTTTGAGCAATGTGTTGTGATTGGTTGCTCTGGGTGTCATTCAGCCCCACCTACGTTAATTGGTCGTAGGTGAAGGAGAGGGCGGGGTTAAGAGGAGAAGCGGGAAAAAAGGGGAACCGCGAAGGAAGGAGGGGAGAGAAGAGAGGGATATATAAGGAACGCCAGAGAAATGCGAGGGTAGATAGTTTGTTTTAAATGTTTAGTTTTAGATAACAAAACGGTTAACTATGGACAGCACGGCACATTGATTGTTTCATATCAGTAAAAGTTGCCGAGGGTTTCTGTGAAAAGTTGTTCTGTGGTGAGTTGCTGGATCAGAGGACGTCACTGCTGACAGGACAGGACGGTTGGTGTGTTTTGACGAGGACTTCATCGCCGTTGCCGTCACCTCCGTTTGTCAACGTGTTTTTTCAATATTTTGGACTACAAACTGTTTTTTTGTTTTCCCTCCAAGACTGACGATGAACTGTTGAGGTTTTAGACTTTTGGTGTTTTTTTGCTCAGTTGAGGATCAGGACGTGGGAGGAAGCACCGCCCCGAGCTTACAGGCCTGCAACGTTTATTATTTTAATGAGTGAGTGTGTGTGTGGGCCCATTTGTTTAAAGTTAAGTACTTTGTTTTATACACTGAGTCTGCTGTAGTGTGTTATTGTTGTTTTGTTTTTTGTCCCCCGAAAGGGTTAATATTATTTGACCATTATAAAAAGCACTCAGTAAACATGTATGTTTTTTTCATCCCAAATCAGTTGTCTGTGGTCAGTTATTTAATCTAATGCTAATGTTTAACAGTTTATTTGTTTATTCGGAGGGTAATTTAAAAATCACCCAAATCAGGTAAACCTTTTGGTAGCTACCTTGAGATACCGAACCCAAACACCCCATCCCTCCAGTGTAAAGGGTAACCTAGGTCTACTCTCTATAGAGTGAAGGGGTGCTACATAAATAAAACTAATACATTAATTCATAAAAATGGTTGAAGTCACATCTATGAATCATTTCTTGTGTCTCCATTTTTTGCAGCAGAGGGGGGGGGTACATCTATTACTTTGGCACAGTGCTGGTCCCAATGGCTGTCTGCAGTCTAGATCTTTCTATACCCCTTCTCCATACTACACACGGGGACAGGAGGAGTCCACTGAAGAAGGCAGACTGGTCCCCAGTACGAGGTGATGCACCATCTGCAGAACCAGTGTCCACAGCTGGTAGAGACTGGATCCTTCAGGACGTCCCGACAAAAAAAAAAGCACCTGTGGGACGGCTGCTCCTCCTCGGTGGTCATGAGCCTTCTTCCGGTCTCAGTGGAGACCAACACATTCTTTATACACATTTTATAATTCATCATGATGTGTTTGAAAAGTCACTTTATGAATACAAGTTTACTATTTTTTTCGTAAAATATTTAAAATATGAATCATTCCCCAAATTCGCGAGAAAATATCTTAAATAAATAGAACCAGATAAAATCACAGACCACTACCCCCCCCCGTGTGTAACTACATAAAGCTTTATTACTACGTTGTGGAAGCATCGTCTGTGGTCACTTCTGTGGAGCAGTCTCTGTAGTAAAGCTGACAAAAGATCTCCAGTTTTATTGACGTCATCAAACGTTTTGCCACTAAAGTTCTGATGACGGGTTGTTATGACACATGTCGCCCGTGGGTGCAAAGTAATATGGGCCGCCAGAGGACCGTGTTTTCTGCTGCTGAACTTTATGGGAGATTTCTGGCAAAACATTTAAACTCCGTTGACGAGAGTGAATTTCTGTAAACAGATGAGAATAAAATACAAAAGGAACATTAAAGGAAGTGTTATATGGACGCTGGTGTTGAGCAGATAGTGTCATTTAAATGATGTCTCTCTGTTTCTGTACATCATCAACACATAAAGGAACACTTCATCCTTCAGTTTATCACAAACATTCATCATCAACACATAAAAGGAAACACTTCATCCTTCAAGTTTATCACAAAACATTCATCATCAACACATAAAGGAACACTTCAATCCTTCAGTTTATCACAAACATTATCATCAACACATAAAGGAACACTTCATCCTTCAGTTATCACAAACATTCACCATCCAACACATAAGGAACACTTCATCCCTTCAGTTATCCACAACATTCATCATCAACACATAAAGGAACACTTCATCCTCAAGTTTATCACAAACATTCACCATCAACACATAAAGGAACACTTCATCCTTAGTTTATCGACAAACACTTCATCATCTAACACATAAAGAAAACACTTCATCCTTCAGTTTTTATCACAAACATTCAAAAAATAATCAACACATAAAGGAACACTTCATCCTTCAGTTTATCACATAACGTTCATAATCAACACATAAAGAAACCACTTTCATCCTTCAGTTATCACAAACATTCTCCAACCCCCATCCCAACACAAAGGAACACTTCATCCTTCAGTTTATCACAAACATACATCACTCACACATAAGGTGAAACTCTTCATCCTTCAGTTCATCACCAACATTCAAGCATCAACACAAGGAACACTTCATCCTTCAGATTATCACAATCATTCTATCATCAACACATAAAGAAACACTTCATCCTCTTCCAGTTCCATCACAATCATTCATCATCCACCCAAATAAAGGAACACTTCATCCTTCAGTTTATCACAAACATTCAACATCAACACATAAAGAAACACTTCATCCTTAAGTTTATCACAAATCATTCATCATCAAATCAACACATAAAGAAACCTTCATCCTTCATTCATCACAACATTCATCAATCCAACCCTTAAAGGAACACTTCATCCTTCAGTTTATCACAAACATTCATTCATCAACCACATAAAGGGAACACTTTCATCCTTCAGTTTATCACAAACATTCATTCATCAAAGCACATAAGAAACACATTCATCCTTCAGTTTATCACAATCCATTCATCATCAACACATAAAGGAACACCTTCATCCCTTCAGTTTATTCACAAACATTCATCATCAACACATACAGGAACACTTCCATTCCTTCAGTTCATCAACAAACATTCATCATCAACATACAGAAACACCTTCATCCTTCAGTTATCCACAAACATTCATCATCAACACATAAAGAAAACTTCCTTCCTTACAGTTCATCACAAACATTCATCATCAACACATAAAGGAACACTTCATCCTTCAGTTTATCACAACATTACATCATCAACACATAAAGGAACA